>SKCR01000457.1:0-29017 GCA_019454045.1 Zanthoxylum bungeanum | reverse complement strand
TATAGTAATAATGAGATGTTTGTAAGGTAAAAGGTTTACATAAGTATTCTTTACTCCGTGAAAGCAGTGGGAGTAGTCCTGTTATATTTGATATAAAGTTTTATACAAGATATAAAACTAAGAGACTTGTGAGATACTCCTATTATTCGTGCATTAGATATGATCTAATAAAAGACACAACAAGGCTATATGTATGACAATTAGTATAACTATTTGACAGTTAATGTGTGTCTTATATATAATATTCATCTTTCGTAAAGGATGATTCTTTTTTTCGAAAGAAATATTGATTAGAATGTCTAATCAATCTTATGTATCATTTGATGATGACATAATGAATACTTTCTTATGTGCGATTAAAGATATCGATTTAATCGTAATTGTTACGAGTTATTTTGATATCCTATAGACCATATGATGGATCTTGAAACACGTTCTTTGTGATATTTGAGATATTAAGAACGAGTTTCTAATTCATGGAGAATACAGTCTGCAACCATTAGGGTCATATTAGTTTGAGATAATATTATGACGTTAGACATTCTACGTCATAAAGAGTCACAAAAATGCAGTGGGAGTGTCACGAAGGATTTTACTATTTAGTGGAATTAGATGCAACTTATGAAGTATTGATTATGAAGTTGCATAGTGACTGATAAGTGCATGAAAATGTACTTTGAAACATCACTAATCTAAGCTTATTGTTAAGTATTTAGTTATATATTTTATGTTTTAGTATATAATTCCTATTGTTATATTAATTTAAAAATGGTTATTATTTACACTAATTAGTGATTTTATTTGTAGGAATATTAACATATGGATCCTGGGACAATTACAAGGTTCAGGGAAGTCGAGAAACACGAAGAGGAAAGATTGAACTGGCACGCGGCGCCACAATCCCATACAAAATCCAGGGAGTAAGGCGCCACGGCGCCATTTGTTAAGCAAGAAGAAGTGGCGTGTATATTAAATAAAGAAGAAAGCAATCGTGGGACCAAGCTGAAAATTGTTGACCAAAATAAAAGACTTCACGTGGACATTCTTTATAAAAGGAAGACAATTGAGGAGAGAATTAAATTGAAGCAAAACACGGGGGCCTATGGCTTGTATTGGGCTTGACTTTACAAAACGTGAAGAAGTATCGTATAAGAGGGACAGGCGCCACGGCGCCTCCAAATCACCAGACTCAGCCAAAAATTCCGAGGATTTGGCGCCGCGGCGCTGCGCAAGAAAATCCTACGCGTTTCAGGACTCAAGTTTTAGGGTTTTCTGAAATCCTAATGACACCCTGACACTTCTATAAATATGAGACTTCGTCCAAAACACAAGGGGGAGGCTAGTTACACAAATACAAAAGAGAAAACAGAGCCGTGCAAATTCCCGGGATCAGAACCAATGATTTCTCCATCTATCTCTGTTGTTTCTTCATCTAGCATGCGGAACTAATCTCCCAAGCAAAGCTAAGGGCGAACTCTTGTACCCAAACTCTTGTATTCTTGTTATTTGATTCATGAATGAATTTAATTGATTAATATATTGTTATTCTCTTCATCTCTTTATTCTATTGATTAATTGAGAACTATATTTTATTAGTTTACATATAGATTCAGTCATGCTTTTTCTATGTGTTGTTGGTAAAATTGGTTTGATAGATTAAGGTTGTTTTGCGAGTTGATCCTCTGCTGCAGTATTGCCCGAGGGTATATTGTCGTCGTTGGATAGGTTGTAACGATAACCTTGTGAGTTGTAAACGTAGAGAAGATTGAATAACAATTACCTTAGAACTTAAACTGGTGTAGAATTGAATATCTTCCAATTGTTGATTTGGGACGTGAAATCCTCAATTGTGTAATAACATGAATGATAACGGAATATAGGTAATAGGTACAAGAGGGAACCCTGATGCTTTGCTATTTCTCTTCATTTGATAAAATCTTTAAAGCTTCGTAATTGTTAATTTACATCGTATTTAATCTTTCTTTAAATAGTTATTGCTAACGTTTCTGTTAAGTAAATTGTTCCTGTAACCTTCTCTCTGTGGAATCGACACCCCAACTGTACTGCGATAACCGCGAGTCATATTTGGGCGTAATCAAAATTTGGCGCCGTTGCCGGGGAGACGGTTTACAAGCAAAAGGACCAGGTTTGCTTTGTCAATAACGAAGCGGTAACTTCGTTCCTTTTATTTATTTATTTTCGTTTATTTTCTTTTAGTAATTTAGTTTTTATTCTTAATTAGTTCTTTTTATCTTAGTATTTATTCTAGTTGTTCTATTTTTGTTTTAGTTTTACTTAGATTTTGAATTTTAGGTTATTCTTTTTTTTTATTATTCATTTTTTTCCCTAGTATTATTTGAACTTAAATTGCATGCCTAGACGTAGGGATAGATTTGGTAGGTTCGTTAGAACTGAAGAAGAGAATTCTGATTCAGAGAGTTTGTTTGACAATCCACTATTCACATCATCCACATCTAGTGCACACACAATGAGTGATTACGAGAGGCCACCTAGGAGGACTCTTGAAGAGTACCTCCACCCAACTCGCACGGCTACACCTTCGTGTATCATGTTTCCTCCAAATGCACCACCCGTAGATTTTAAACCTGGGATGATACAGTATCTTCCAACCTTCCATGGTTTGGAGAACGAAAATCCCTATTTGCATATTAGAGAGTTTGAAGAGGTAGTAGCGACTTTCCATGACCGGTTTGGAACTACAGACACAATCAGACTTAAGTTTTTCCCTTTTTCCCTTAAGGACAAAGCTAAGAGTTGGTTGTACTCTTTAAGACCTAGGTCAATAGGATCGTGGGGCGAGATGACCCGGGCATTCTTTGATAAATATTTCCCACACCACAAGACGGATGCCCTTAAAAAACAAATCTCTACCTTTTCCCAGAAAGACAGTGAGACCCTTTACCAAACATGGGAGAGGTATAAGGAATTGTTAGCTAGTTGTCCCCACCATGGTTTTGAGAGTTGGCGTTTAGTTAGTTACTTCTATGATGGATTGACACCTAGGGAGCGCCAATTCGTTGAGACAATGTGTAACGGCAAGTTTATCCAAAATGACCCTGATGAGGCCCTCGAGTACCTAGATGACCTAGCTAAGAAGTCTCATACCTGGACTGGACCTAATTCCATGGATAGCACTGATAGGACACACCTCACTCCTCCCATTAGAAGCGTACACCATTTGAGAGAGGAGGACAGCCTTAAGGCGAAAGTTGAACTATTAGCCAGACAAATGGGAACCTTACTAGCTAAGGACAATAAATCTATGCATACAGTAGCCAACTTAGAGCCTCAGGAAGTTTGTGCTGTTTGTAACAGGACCGATCATTTGACACAAGAGTGCCCTACAACTAGGGACCCATATGAGAGTCAATGCAATGCATTAGGAACGTATAGGAAACCCTACACACCGTACTCAGACACTTATAACCCTGGTTGGAGAAACCATCCCAATTTCAGTTGGAAACAAGACTCTCATCAGTCGACTCAGACACCACAGCCTAGGAGTTACAGTACCCCACCTCAGTATCACACACCTGCCATCCCTAGGAACTCCTTAGAGGACACCCTGCAAGCCTTTGTGGAAACTCAAAGTAAGACCAATCAGAAGTTTGAATCAACCCATCAGAAGTTTGAATCCTTAATAGCTCAGCTAGCTGAGGACAACAAGGAGATTAAAAGCCAAATCTCCAAGTTAACCAACGTATTGAGTGTGAATGAACAAGGGAAATTCCCTTCCCAAGCTCAACCTAATCCTCAAGGGCAACACATGGCACAGGCTGATCAGGGAGGTGCGAATGTAAAAGGCGTTAATGCCATAACTATTAGGTGTGGTAAGGAGGTAGGAGTAAAAGACACCCCAAACATAACAGATCCGACCCAGGATAATAGTTTAGAAACTCCTCAGGAAGACCCAGAACCACTACCCCCAGTTAGAGTACCATTCCCTCAAGCCCTTAGGCCAGCCACCAAAGCTGCAGACCCGACCAGTGAGATCTTAGAACACCTTAGGCAAGTAAAGATAAACATGCCATTGTTACATGTAATCAAACAGGTTCCCACATACGCTAAGGTTTTAAAAGATCTGTGTACCATGAAAAGGAAGCACCATGTGAAGAAAACTGCATTCCTAACGGAACAAGCTAGTGCAGTGATTGAACAAAAGACCCCACCAAAATATAAAGACCCGGGGTGTCCCACCATCACTTGCCATATTGGTACATGCGAGTTTGGTCAGGCATTACTAGACTTGGGCGCGAGTGTGAATCTCATGCCATATTCCATATATACACAGTTAGGTCTTGGAGAGATTAAGCCCACGTCAGTAGTCTTGCAGTTAGCAGATCGTTCTGTCAGAACCCCACGAGGGGTAGTAGAAGATGTCTTACTCCAGATTGACAAATTCTATTATCCCGTTGACTTCTTGATCCTAGACACCCAGTCCGTAGTTAAGACCGAATCCAAAATTCCTCTTATCCTGGGTAGACCTTTCCTTGCTACAGCAAATGCTCTTATCAATTGTAGGAATGGTCTCATGAAATTGTCATTCGGAAACATGACACTAGAAGTGAACATTTTTCACATCGGGAAACAGCCACATGATGACGATGAATGTCATCAGACATTCCTCATAGATACAATTGTGCCAGAATTGGCATCCACTCTACATGAGTCTGACCCTCCCGATCATCTCCTTCCGGATTCGACCCTTTTAGACACTCTTGAATTAACCAATCCTCCGGACCTTGCTACAGGTTACTCTGTTTGGCAGCCGCAGTTTGAGGCTTTGCCAGAGGAAAGGGATAGACCAAAACCTTCTTCGGTCGAAACACCGAAAATTGAATTGAAGCCCTTACCAGAAGGACTGCAACATGCGTTCCTTGGATCAGGAGATACATTCCCTGTTATCATTTCCTCAGAGCTTAGTGCATCGCAGAGTAAGAGATTACTTGAGATGTTGAGTGAGCATAAATCCGCACTTGGCTGGACCATAGGAGACATCAAAGGTATTAGCCCCTTGATTTGTTCTCATAAAATTCACCTAGAAGATGGAGCTATTCCTCGTAGAGACCCTCAACGTAGGCTTAACCCCACTATGAAAGAAGTGGTGAGAAATGAAGTGATAAAGTTACTAGACGCGGGTATTATATACCCAATTGCTGATAGTAAATGGGTTAGTCCTACGCAGGTTGTCCCTAAAAAGTCGGGAGTCACTGTAGTGAAGAATGAGGCAGGAGAACTGGTTCCTACCAAGGTAGTCACAGGTTGGCGTATGTGCATCGACTACCGAAAGTTAAATGCTGCCTCCCGAAAAGACCACTTCCCACTTCCCTTTATCGATCAAATTCTTGAGCGGGTAGCTGGTCACCCATTTTACTGTTTCCTAGACGGGTATTCAGGATACTACCAAATTGAGATCTCCTTGGAAGATCAGGAGAAAACCACATTTACCTGCCCGTTCGGAACCTATGCTTTTCGCCGCATGCCATTTGGTTTATGCAATGCCCCCGCCACTTTTCAAAGATGCATGTTGAGCATTTTTAGTGATATGATTGAGAAGTGTATGGAGGTGTTTATGGATGACTTAACAGTGTTTGGCGACTCCTTTGATATATGCTTGCTTAACCTGAAAGCAGTATTAAGTCGATGTCAGGAGAAAGGCCTCGTTCTGAACTGGGAAAAGTGTCACTTTATGGTCTCTTCAGGAATCGTCCTAGGTCATATTGTCTCATCCAAAGGCATTGAAGTCGACAAATCAAAGATCGATTTGATATCTAAGCTGCCAACACCCAAAACTGTTAAAGATGTGCGATCATTTCTTGGGCATGCTGGTTTCTATAGGAGATTCATACAGAACTTCTCTTCTGTCTCTAGACCCCTGTGTAACCTTCTCGCTAAAGATTCTTCATTTGAATGGACACAGGAGTGTGAAGATGCCTTTAGGACACTTATAACTAAACTCACCTCTGCCCCAATCATGCAACCACCCGATTGGAATTTACCATTCGAGATTATGTGTGATGCTAGTGATTACGCAGTTGGGGCAGTTTTAGGACAAAGACGAGAAGGGAAACCTTTTGTCGTGTATTATGCCAGCAGAACTCTAAACAGTGCTCAAATGAACTATTCCACAACTGAAAAAGAACTGCTGGCAGTAGTCTTTGCCTTAGACAAATTTCGTGCATACCTAATCGGCTCTCCTATCACCATTTTCACCGACCATGCAGCCCTCAAGTACCTCCTTTCGAAGAAAGATGCTAAGGCTAGATTGATTAGGTGGATCCTGTTGTTACAGGAATTCGACCTAACAATCAAAGATAAAAAGGGTGTTGAAAATGTGGTAGCAGATCACTTGTCTCGCTTGGAGTTTAACGACTCTGCCGATGGCCCACCAATTCGTGATGACTTCCCTGATGAACATCTTTTTGCAGTCACACGAGCACCATGGTATGCACACATTGTCAACTTTTTAGTTTCTGGTGAGTGCCCGTCCACTTGGACTACACAAGATAAACGTAAATTCTTGGTCGAGGTACGTAATTTTTATTGGGATGACCCGTACTTATTCAAATACTGCCCCGACCAAATATTGAGACGTTGCATTCCTGAGGATGAAGTTCTCAGTGTGTTGACCTTTTGTCATGCCAACGCTTGCGGAGGTCATTTTTCTGTAAAGAAAACTGCTGCAAAAATTCTGCAGTGTGGTTTCTATTGGCCCACTCTATTTAAGGACACAAACGGTTTCTGCCGCTCCTGTGAAAGATGTCAGAAATTAGGAGCCTTGTCCCGTCGTCATATGATGCCTCTTAACCCTATTCTTGTCATTGAAGTATTTGATTGTTGGGGCATTGATTTCATGGGACCCTTTCCACCCTCATTTGGTTATCTCTACATTCTTCTCGCAGTTGATTATGTCTCTAAATGGGTTGAGGCAGTAGCTTGCCGAACCAATGACATGCCACTGTAGTCAAATTCTTAAAGGAACATGTATTGTCCCGTTTCGGTACCCCTCGAGTCATCATCAGCGATCAAGGAACACACTTTTGCAACCGATCTTTTGAAGCCTTGATGCGCAAATATGGTGTGGTGCACAAGATCTCTACTGCCTATCACCCACAGACAAATGGGCAAGCTGAATTAGCAAATAGAGAGATCAAACAAATATTAGAGAAAACGGTAAACCCCGACCGCAAGGATTGGTCTTTACGACTTTCGGATGCGCTTTGGGCATACCGTACTGCTTACAAATCCCTTCTTGGAATGTCTCCCTATAGGCTTGTATTTGGAAAAGCTTGTCATTTACCCGTTGAGTTAGAACATAAAGCCTATTGGGCTATTAAAAATCTTAACTTTGATCTGAGTGTTGCAGGTACACAGCGGAAACTGCAGATAACAGAGCTCGAAGAACTTCGGAATGATGCTTATGACAATTCCCGTCTATACAAAGCCAAGATGAAAGCTGCCCATGACAAACAGATAATGAGGAAAACTTTTGAGCCTAACCAGAAGGTTCATCTTTATGATTCAAGACTCCATCTTCATCCAGGCAAGCTGCGATCCAGATGGACCGGACCATTTATTGTAAAACAAGTTTTCCCTCATGGAGCTGTAGAAGTAGAAGATCCCAAGGACGGCAGGATATTTAAAGTAAATGGACAGAGGCTGAAACCGTTCCTAGACAATCCGATTTCCGCAGCAGAGGACACACCTCTTGCTGACCCCACCTATGCGGATTGAGTTTACTCTTTCTTATTGTTGTACTTTATTTATTTATGTTTTTCTTTATTTCTTAGCTATTTTTAATCTTTTGTTCTTTTTCCTTTTGTTTTGTTTTGTTTTAATTTCTTTTGCAGGATAATTCAATTTTTCATCCAGGCTCACCACATCTCTAATCAGGTGAACTCCTTCCTTGTATTTACCTTCTCGGTTGTTACATTGAGGACAATGTTTCATTTAGGTTGGGGGTGGTGGTATTATCATGTGTTTCACCTGGATGTATATGTCTTATTCGTATTGTCTTTTCATGTATATTTATTCAAAAAAATTATATATATATATGCTGTTTGTTTGTTTGTTTTTAGTCCCTGATAGTTAAACATAGTTCCTATGATGATATTGTTTGTGTTAGGATGAAATCTTAGAAACGATAAGTCCTTTAATGTACTTTTATCTGATGATTTGAGTAGTTTATCTATGTTAGACTCGTAAGCACTTAATTATGGGTTTTTAGCAGTGGAAGCCTGAGTAGTTAACAAAGTGACTAGTTGAAAGAATTGTATGTCGATGAATGACCGTTTGCTTAGATATCTATCCTGATTTGCTTGTGTTATGACGTAAGGTATGGTTGCAATAAAAGAAAAAGTCTCTGAAGAAAGAAAGTAAACCACCTATAACCGATAAGCGTGAAGCTACCCATGGGCGAGTATTAGGACCACCATGAGGAGAAATGCTACCTTAAAGGGTAGGTGTGTTGAAAAAAAAAATGGCAAAAGAGAAAAAAAGAAAAATCCAAAAGAAAAAAAATCATACCATATTGAGCACACACAAAAGCAACTACAGAGCTTAATTGAGATATCTAGGTTGGTTAGACCCATCGACCCCGATTTTTAGACGAAATCATTGAGTTGGCTTACCTGGGAATAAAGCTGTGAACGAACCTTAACACACACACACTTTGAGTCTAGCTTAGATGGTTTATTCAAAGACTTAGATTTGAGTTGCATTGAGTACTTTGAAGGTTCTCTGATTTCATTACTATGCATTCTCTGAGGACAAAATTATGTGAAACTATCGGGACTATTTAGTTTTTATTTTGTTTGATTTTGTGTTTTGAATGACGTTTGTGGGTGTCGTCGGCTGTAAGCCCTCACGAGACTATAACTCGTCCACTAGGGACACCTAGGGGTTTAAAGGCTTGTTGCATACGCTAAATGCAATCGTGATCCCTACGAAAGTGGCTTAGATAGTTTATTTATTTAATTTTCATTTTTTTACGCTTGAATTGCTAGAGACTAGCAATAAGCTGGTTGGGGGTTGTGATAAGTGCATGAAAATGTACTTTGAAACATTACTAATCTAGGCTTATTGTTAAGTATTTAGTTATATATTTTATGTTTTAGTATATAATTCCTATTGTTATATTAATTTAAAAATGGTTATTATTTACACTAATTTAGTGATTTTATTTGTAGGAATATTAACATATGGATCCTGGGACAATTACAAGTGTTCAGGGAAATCGAGAAACGAAGAGGAGGAAAGATGAACTGCGCCGCGGCGCCACAATCCCATACAAAATCCAGGGAGTAAGGCGCCACGGCGCCATTGTTAAGCAAGAATGGCGTTGGCGTGTATTTAAATAAAGAAGAAAAAGAAGCAATCGTGGGACCAAGCTGATGAAATGTTGACCAAAATAAAAGACTTCACGTGGACATTGCTTTAATAAGAAGACAATTGAGGAGAGAATTAAGAAGCAAAACAAGTGGGGCCTATGGCTTGTATTGGGCTTGACTTTACAAAACGTGAGAAGTATCGTATAAGAGGGACAGGCGCCACGGCGCCTCACAAATCACCAGACTCAGCCACAAATGCCGAGGATTTGGCGCCGCGGCGCTGCGCAAGAAAATCCTACGCGTTTCAGGACTCAAGTTTTAGGGTTTTCTGAAATCCTAATGACACCCTGACACTTCTATAAATATGAGACTTCGTCCAAAACACAAGGGGGAGGCTAGTTACACAAATACAAAAGAGAAAACAGAGCCGTGCAAATTCCCGGGATCAGAACCAATGATTTCTCCATCTATCTCTTTGTTTCTTCATCTAGCATGCGGAACTAATCTCCCAAGCAAAGCTAAGGGCGAACTCTTGTACCCAAACTCTTGTATTCTTGTTATTTGATTCATGAATGAATTTAATTGATTAATATAATTGTTATTCTCTTCATCTCTTTATTCTATTGATTAATTGAGAACTATATTTTATTAGTTTACATATAGATTCAGTCATGCTTTTTCTATGTGTTGTTGGTAAAATTGGTTTGATAGATTAAGGTTGTTTTGCGAGTTGATCCTCTGCTGCAGTATTGCCCGAGGGTATATTGTCGTCGTTGGATAGGTTGTAACGATAACCTTGTGAGTTGTAAACGTAGAGAAGATTGAATAACAATTACCTTAGAACTTAAACTGGTGTAGAATTGAATATCTTCCAATTATGATTTGGGACGTGAAATCCTCAATTGTGTAATAACATGAATCGATAACGGAATATAGGTAATAGGTACAAGAGGGAACCCTGATGCTTTGCTATTTCTCTTCATTTGATAAAATCTTTAAAGCTTCGTAATTGTTAATTTACATCGTATTTAATCTTTCTTTAAATAGTTATTGCTAACGTTTCTGTTTAAGTAAATTGTTCCTGTAACCTTCTCTCTGTGGAATCGACACCCCAACTGTACTGCGATAACCGCGAGTCATATTTGGGCGTAATCAGTGACCTTATAAATTAGAAGTTTTATATTGGTGTTGTGCTTGCGGTTGTCTGCATAGTATTTGGATTTGATCCCTAAATACTTGGACAACTCAGTAGCTATAGCACAATACTGATGTAGCATCATAGTCATATTAATGTATAATTTAGATTCTACAAAATATGAATGATGATGACTATGGGAACGATGGAGTTTGTTTGACAAACTCAATATGTCATAACAGACCTGCTTCTTGTTGCCTACCTCTTGAGTACTGGGTGAGCTTTTGAGGGCCATGTGCATACGATACACATTAAGATGTGTATATGATATCGTGGATTAGAACTAGAGCAAGTGGGAGAAATTGTTGGGGGTGGTACTCATAGCGCCAATCCGGACCGTATTTATGTCTGATTCATGAATACGAACATCCCATTTTCCATAATATTACTTATTTATGGTTGCAAACTCTTGTTTTTATACGTATTCAATCTGATTACAATTAGATTGAAACTAAATATGGTTTAGTGATATGTATATATTAGACAAATGCCCGATAATATATATTGCAGTACACAGTTACAAAGGTAGTTTGTAATTGACATTGGGAAGTGTCACTGCTAAATGTATATTATCAAATATAGTTCCTGGTCAAAATTCACTAACACGGGTCGGTTAGTCAAATCCGTTGAGACCAGTACATGTCGTATATCGAGACTTTGTCCGATGGTTTATCCCAATGAACCATGAGTCTAGGGAGACTCATATAGACGTGTAGGTGTTTATAATAGATAAACACTGAACGACTCACCGGAGATTCTTAATGGATGGTACACCAACGTCAATAAGAATTTTCTCGGGTTGAGTAGCATAGTGGTCCTTCGACTTGAGATACCACTGTGAATGTATGAGACATCCTCCACACTTAGATGGTAGTCACGTCACCGATCTATTTAGATCAGACCTCCGCCTGTTCGTTGGGTGTGGACCGATCCTCAGGATATCCTGTGTGTGTCAAGATATGATCCGTCAGTTCTGTGTACATAGCATAGGTAGTCCATATGTGATTAGCAATTAGTTAAATCTATGGCCATAGTATACTTCGGAAGTGAGTTCCGAATATATTTATAGATTGCTAATAGAAACGTCGATGGGATAATACCTATAGAGATTTGACGTTTACATCTATATCTCAGGGATTATCCGGATATATGTGACGGAGGGATTATACTTATGCAATGACCTCGATCTGTATGATTCAGCTAGTTTATTTGTGGTCGTCATAATTTACGGGTGGGTAAGTTATGAACACGAAATTGGATTTTGTGATGGATATACCTGAATCTAGAGAGTCTCACTAATGAAATATGCTCGTAGAGCACTAGGGCAACTTTTATGAATAATACTGATTATTTATAAGTCGTTTAAAGGTTAAACGAAAAATACATGCGAAGAGACCTAATAGTCATTTCTTAATTATGTGTATTTGTACTTAATGATAGATTTTGTTAAATACACATTAATTAAATGTCAAATTGTGATATTTGACATATCATAAATATATATATATATTTGGATATTTAAAGTAAATATTATACATATATTTAAAATATTTGTATTTAAATAATTATTTAATTGTTAAATAATTAAATTAATAAAAATATAAATATCCTAATTTTGTGATATTTTTGGAAATGCTTTAGTTGCCATTGTTGACTTGTTTGGAATCATTAAAGTGTAATGATAAAAAGCAGATGCAAGTTTATTAAAGCTTTAAATGAAACAAAGTAAAAATATCTAGATATTTTTATTTATTTTACTTCCAATTTCGGCCAAGGGCTATTTTTGTGAAGTAATATTGTTTTGTTTCATTTTTAGGGTTTAACAAGTTCATTGAGACAAAATAAACATAAAAGAAGTTGAGAGAAAAGCTTGAAGGCAAAAGGAAAAAGCTTGGAAATCTTTGAGTTTTGTAAGTTTTTCTTTAAAGCTTTCAACATGGAAATTTTCTAACATTCTTGGCATCATTTTGTGTTGCTTTGATATTCTTTCTTCTATTATAGTTTGTGTTTATTTGGTTGAGAACTTGTGTGAAAGATTGATGCATGTAAGTGAGCTTAAACTTGTTTCAAAGCTTTACTTTTGATTTTTGGAAAATCAAGTTGCCATTCTAGAGTTGGTAAGCCACTCCTTGGTGACCTAGAATTGTTCTAGAGTTGTTTCAAAGTGGTGAGGCTAGATTGGTGAAATATTGAATGGATTAAAGTGTTGGATTTTAAAGATTTGGTAAAATTGGACAATTTGGTGAAATTGAAAAATTAGGGTTCATAACCCTCTCCAAATTTGTGGCTTTTCATATATGTGATGTATTATGGTATAAATATGATGCATGTAAAATTTTAGGTTAATTGGATTTGATCTTGGCAAGTTTTGAACAAAAGGGACCAAATTGTAATTAATTGGAAATTTTGGGGTGCTCACGGCAATTGCTCAAAAACTGAGAATTTATGTGAAATCTGATTTTGATGCATTAGATGTGTTGAAAAACATTTTAGAAATGATTTAGAATCATCCAAAATTGTATTTGACAACTTTTGGACTAAAATGATCAATTTACAAAGTTTTGGGGTAATTCGGTAATTACCAAGAATTTGATCTCTTGTGTAATTTTTCAGAATTTGATAATTGGATAATTAAATAAATAAGTTTATTTGATTAATCCGAGAAAAAGTTTTGAAATCGGAAAATTTTGATTTTCCGCGATTTTCCGATGCGTTACCGATATTCCCACTTAAAACCCCCAACAATATTGTCAATAAGAATGCATCAAAAGGAAAACTACTACACCATACACTCCCCAATAAAATGGTGTGACAGAAATGATGAAGAAACGTTGTTGGAAAGAGTAAGAGCTATGCTCAGAGCAGCTAGTTTACCAAAAAAAATTTAGGCAGAAGCAGTTCATACAACATGTTATGTTGTAAATAGATCTCCATCAACTGCCAATGATTTGAAGACACCGATGGAGATGTGGAGCGGATTCACATTTTTGGTTGTCCTGTGTACGTGATGTACAACGCTCAAGAAAGAACAAGCTAGATCCAAAATCTAGAAAATGTATTTTCTTGGATTATGTTGATAGAGTAAAGAGTATCGTTTGTGGGATCCCACTACCACACAGATCATCATCAGCAAAGATGAGATATTTGTAGAAGAATAACTGCAGAAAGAAGGAATGATAGCACACCAAAAAAGTACAGAGACTACAACAATAATGGTGGAAAATAATACAGAACAAGAAAATATTCATATCCTGAAGCAAGCACCAGAGCACGAGGTACCAGAACCAATTGAGTTTGAAGCTTCTGAAGTTCGTCGATCAACTCGAGATAGAAGACCTCCAGGTTGTCACTCAGAGTATGATACGGAGAGTAACATTGCATACTGTCTTCTAACCGAGGATGGAGAGTCATCAACTTTCCATAGAGCTACAAAAGATGTAAATGCATCTTTGTGGATGGCAGCAATGCAAGAAGAAATAGAAACTTTGCACAAAAATAATACATGAGAACTAGTACCATTACCACGTGGAAGAAAAACCATTGATAATAAATGGGTCTACCAGATCAAGCGAGATAGCAATGATCAAGTGGAGTGGTATCATGCATGATTGGTGGTGAAATGATATGCTCAAAAAGAAGGGATTGATTTCAATGATATTATTTCTTCAGTGGTTCGACTTACAACAGTCAGAGTAGTCCTGACTATGTATGCTACTTTTGACCTACATCTGGAACAGTTGGATGTGAAAATTATATTTCTTCATGGAGAACTTGAAGAAGAAATTTATATGCTCTAACCAGAAGGTTTTGCTGAAATAGGCAAGAAGAACTTTGTTTGCAGGTTGAATAAATCTCTATATGGAATCAAACCTGCACCGAAATGTTGGTATAAGAGATTTGATTCCTTTATTATTTGCCTTGGGTATAATAGACTCATTTCAGACCATTGTCCATATTACAAGAGGTTTGGAAATAATGACTTTATTTATTTAATGTTGTATGTGAATGACATGTTAGTAGCAGGCCCTAACAAATATCGAGTCCAATAATGAAAGACACAGTTAGTTAGGGAGTTTGGCATGAAGGATCTGGGACCATCAAATAAGATTCTAGGGATGCAAATATATCGAGACAAAAATAACATGAAGATTTGGATTTCTCGAAAAAACTACTTGAAAGAAAAATCTTACAGCGATTCGACATGGAAGATTGTAAGCCAATTTCTACCTCACTTCCTGTTAATTTCAAGTTATCCTATTTTATGTGCCCTAGCAATGAAGCTAAAATGAATGAGATGTCTTGAGTACCGTATGCATCAGCAGTGAGAAGCTTAATGTACGCCATGATTTGTACAAAACCAGACACTGCACAAGCAATGTGAGTAGTTAGTCATTTTATGGCGAATCCTAGTAGAGAGCATTGGAATACTATTGAGAAGATCCTTAGATATATCAAAAGAATCTCAGATGCTGCATTATGTTATTGAAGATCAGAATTAGTTGTCAGAGGCTACGTGGATTCAGATTCTGCAGGAGATTTTGACAAAAGAAAATCTACCACGGGTTATGTGTTTGTACTTGTAGGAGGAGAAGTGAGTTGGGTATCCAAGTTACAGAGTGTTGTGGCTTTGTCTACAACAGAAGCTGAGTACATGACAGCTACACAAGCTTGCAAATAAGTTATTTGGTTTCAAAGATTATTGGAGGAGCTCGGGCACAAACAATAGAAGATTCATTTATTTTATGATAGTCAGAGTGTTTTGTATATTGTAAAGAATTCAGCTTTTCATTCAAAAACAAAGCATATAGGGATACAATATCACTTTATTCGTGAAGTAATGGAACAAAGCAGTGTGGACTTATTGAAGGTACACACCAATGAGAACCTTGCAGACGTAATGATCAAGCCTATCAATACATAAAAGTTTATATGATGTAGATTATTTTATAGTTTAGCAGAAATGTAAGCAGCTTGGAGACAGAAAAGTAGAATGGATGGTGTGAAAACTGATTGGTTATCAATCAAGTTTCCAAGTGAGAGAATTGTTAGTCAATGAATCATTGCTTTCGGTGCAATGATTTATGTTTATAAATAAAATAAAAAATGGATAGGTCTCACATGCTTAAAAAGAAAATAATAAAACATTAGAATTCACTATTTGCACAATGAATCTCATGCCTATAAATAGAAGCTTCATTTCATTATTTTCTTCATCCAATTCTCAACCAAATCCTATGTATTATAAGAGAGAAAATATAGTTTGTGAGTTCCATTTTTTATTGCCATGTGTCCGTGACAAAAAAAGTTCAATTGAGTTGTTAATAATATGTCGTGAAATCTTTGTGCAATTGGACTGGGTTTTGGCTGCTGTGCATCAGACATGCGTTCGTGGTGCGTTCGTTGCAGTGTTCGAACGAGAGGCGTTGGAGCTGGTGTTCGTAATTGGGTGCGAACGTGTGGAGTTAGTGGCACGTTCTCTATTAGGTTCGAACGGGAGCATTCCAGAGAGCAAACGTGCGAGTCACGTTCTTGTGGGGTTCGAACGGGAGCATTCCAGAGAGTTCACGTTCGTTGTGCGTTCGATTGACGTTCGAATGAGTCTTCACAGAAAGGGCGCGTTCGTGTTTCGTTCTAGTAACCGTTCGAACGCGAATGCGATCTGGACGCGTTTTTGGCCTGCAAAACCCTAGGTTTTCACCCTACCTATAAATATAACCCTTAGCCGTCATTCTCATGTGTTGAAGCATATTTCTCTTGAGCCAAATACTCTCAAAGCTTTCAACTCTATTTGATTTCACCTTGAAGACTCTTTGAATCTCATGTCTTCTTTATTAATGGTGAAATCCATTCTTTGATAAACCTTCAACACAACTAACCCAAATTCCTAATCCTTTAGAGTTCTTTAGGAGGAAGTTTGGTAGTCGGAGTTCCGGCGTCAATGGTGATATAATCTACTCAGAGACTTCAGAGGTTCTGAAGAAAACCGTGGGTCGCGGGGTTGAGAGAGTTCCTTGAGTTCTTGCAGTATAGAGGTACTTGAGTCGGTGGAATTGCCACCATAGGTCTTGACAATCGCTGTAAGTTATTTCTCGATATAGTGGATTCGGGTGGTAGCCTATACCGGAGTGGTTTTTTACTCGGAAGAGTTTTCCACTTCGTCACCAAAATTATTGTGTTGATTTTGTGTGATTGATTTACCTTTCCGCAATTTACATTTCGTATTAAATTAATATTGTGGAATTTTATTGTGTTGGTAGGGGTTGTAGTTGATTTTCCATAGACACATTTATTAGGACTTGTCTCAATTAATTGTGATTATTTCCGCATAGGGTCAGAACTTTGTGTAAAATCGAACTTTCAATTGGTATCAGAGCCTGAACTCGATCCTTGACCCATTAGCTATGGAGCGTAGTCAACCCTTAAATTGTCCGCCATTTTTTGATGGCACGGAATATTTGCATTGGAAGGTTCGCATGAGAGTTTTCCTTAAGTCCTTAGATGAGAGGGTCTGGATGTCTGTTGAATACGGGTGGAAACCTCCCGTTGTTACTGTTGATGGGGTCACTTCCCCTAAAGAAAAATTGACCTGGACCAAGGACGAATTTGATGCTAGCAATAGGAACAGCAAAGCTGTTAATGCCATACATGGTGCTGTCTGTTCTGCTGAGTTTAGGAGAATCTCAATGTGTGAGATAGCCAAGGATGCTTGGGACATCCTGCAGACTGTGCATGAGGGCACATTGTCTGTTAAAAATAATAGACTCCAGGATTAGCCACTAGGTTTGAGGTCGCCAAAATGAAAGATGATGAGACCTTTGATGAATTTATGCTGAGATTAACGATATCGTTAACTCTAGTTTTAACCTAGGTGAGACTATACCTACGAATAGGATAGTTAGGAAAATCCTGAGATCCCTACCTGATAAGTTCCTACCCAAAATCACCGCCATCGAGGAAAGCAATGACCTCGATCAGCTTAATTTAGATGAACTCGTAGGAAAGCTGCAGGTTTATGAGAAAAAGCTTCCTGGTTTTAGAGAGCCAAAAACGTTTGCGATGAAAATCGCTAAGGAAGTTGTGCATGATACGTCTGGTGATGGTGATACCATCACGGATCGTGATTTGGCCTTGTTTGCAAAGAAGTTTAAGAAATTTCTTAAACTTAAGAAGAGTGGCCATAGCAGTAATAGGGATAGGGAGGATAGGCTCTAAAGAGTAGGCATATCAGGAGTGAGTCTAGAGAGGATAGGGATAGTAGATCCCGTGATGTCCAATGCCATGAGTGTGAAGGCTATGGGCATATTCGACCAGAGAGTGCCCTACATACCTTAGGGCTAAAGGCAAGAAAGCCATGGCAGCATCTCTTAGTGATTCAGAAGGTGGTTATTCTTCTGATGAGTCTCCTAAAGGCAAGAAAAATTTTATTGCCTTTACTGCTAGTGTGACTGGTGAGAGAGAGATTGGGTTAATGATGATGATTCAGAAGTCTCTCTTGATGAGTCTGTAGATGAGGAAAGTCTTCAGGTAGCTTATGTTGAACTGTTTAATGAGAGTTTAGCTATAAGAAGACTACATAGAGGTCAATAAAAGGCTGAAAGCTGTTGAGCTAGAAAAGAATGAAGCTCAAGTCCAAATTTGAGCAAAGCCTTTTGATGGTAGATGACCTGGAGGAGAGAAATAGAGGTCTAATTAATAGGGTCCAAATATTAGAAACTGAACTTGAAGATACTAGAACCCAATTGTCTGTATTTTCTAGTGAGAATAAAAATGTGGGACCGTATGTTAGGAATTATTTCTGAGCCTAACTGTGAGAAGGCTTCTACTTCCAAAGCGTGCCTGTAGCAGCTAAACATGACTTCAGGCAAGAAACATGTTGTGAGTGTGTGTAGTCATGTTATTCCTCCATTTATTCCTCGTCCTGTGACCCAACCTCGATCTAGAGGTGTTGTGGGTAAACCTCGCCTCATCCGAGGTTGTGCCTGTGTGCCATCATTGTGGCAAGGCGGGACACATTAGGCCTAAGTGCTTCATGCTTCACAAGCAAAAGAGAGAGGCCTAAGAAGGTGTCACCTAGATTTGACTCTTCAAATCTAGCTTCTCAAGTTTCTGCACTAACCAAACAAGCAATTTTTCTTGTGAGAAACTTCTTTGTTGTCTGGGAACTCTAGTGTGGAAGAGGTTCCTAGAAAAGTTTGGGTGAGGAAGCAAGATAAATTCCATCTTCCTCTGCATGTCCTGATGGACATTATGAGAGTGCACTTCGGTGTAACTCTGCTTAAATGATGCACTTTTATCTTCCCATTGCATGTGTGTGTGCGTGTGTTTTATGTTTTTACACGTGTTTGTGTTTCACAGCATATGGGTGTGTGGTGTGTCTTGTTTTTGTTATATATCCCTTGGTATATAGGATGGAAACCCGGACATAAATTTCATAGCCGATTCCGAAGGACGGTAGTATGATCTGCACTCGGGGTACAACTCCACGTATATTGGATGTTTTTACAAGCTGTTTTGTGTCTTTTTTTTTTGTTTTTGTAAAACTGAAAAAAAAAAAAAATATTATATATTTGAAAAGACCAAAAATATTTTTATGGCTTGTTAGAGCATGAATAGCATGTGCATGTGATCCTGGTATGTAGGATATATGATTATGCATGTATGATATGCTGTTATTTTTCTTGATGCTCTATATACATGAGTGTGTGTGATAAAAACCTTTGGTATATCTTGTGCTTGCACTTTCACATACACGTTTTTATTTTATCAAGGCTTGGTCGCATGTATGAGTTTTTGGAATGGCAATCTAATCTCTTCTCTATGCTTTGTTTGCTTAATAGTGTGACCTTTGACTAGATGACCTTGCTATCCCCTTGTAAAAGTAAAAGAAAATATATTAAAAAGAAAAATGAGACTCAAGTGCAAAAGAGCCAAAATGGCCATATTTCAAAAGATAAGGGCAAAAACCCTTCACTCGAAAGAGTTGTTAAAAATGAGCTCATGATATTTCTGGGGGGGTAAATTATATAGCATGCAACCAATGTTGCTTATTTTCAGGTCCTAGTGGTGCTGGGTTTGAACACCTCATTTGTGGACTTGGTTTGTTTAGAGATGGATTTCTTTGGCTGTGTCCAGCTCATAAAATAAGGTCTTAAGCCTTGATTCGTTTTGCACTTTATTTTCCACGCAAGTGCTTTATATGCTTTGGTGTTTATGTCATATGCATAAGTGTTGTATTTAGCCACTTTTAAAATGATGCATATTGTTTCATGTCATAAACAGCTGAATACTGACTGGGTATCATTGTATCAGCTTGAAATGCTGTTTCAGTCAGTTTTTGACAGGATTTTTTTTTATCTCAGTATGTGCCTGTGTGTGCTTCATGTTATTGCATACCTTTTTTTTCTTTCTTTCCTGTGCACCTTTCTGAGTTTTGGTTTGCTTCCCGTGTTTTATTTTGCTAACTTTATGTGCCTGTTAGTGAGGGGGAGTAATTCCTGTTTGTTTATGCTCTTACATGTGTTTTCTCCTGTTCTCCTGTTATTTTTCCTGTTTCTTTTATCCCTTTGTCATTTCGTGACAAAAAGGGGGAGAGTAATATATTAAGGGGGAGGCCTTAATCATAGGAGGGAGCCGTAGAATATCCTTTAGATATCTCCGTTTTAAGGGGAGTTAAGATTAAGGGGGAGAGGGATTTCTACTTGTACATGTATGAGACTTTTACCTGTTTTATGTTTTACTTGATTATCCCAATGCTTTTCACGGTATATTGTTGTTTGTGGATGTTTCAGGTAGCAGGTATGTTGCTGCGGTGGCATTACTTTCAAGACTACTTTGTTAGGTGTTTAGATCGAGTCCTTTTGTAATAAGTCACTGTTTTGATGGTTGACAGTTGACTATTTGCTTTTTGGGTCTATTACCGTAGTCTTTGTATTAGGTAGTATTTTTGTCACGGAATGCCAAAGGGGGAGATTGTGAGTTCCATTTTTATTGGCATGTGTCCGTGACAAAATAAGTTCAATTGAGTTGTAATATGTCGTGAAGATCTTTGTGCAATTGGACTGGTTTTTGGCTGCTGTGCATCAGACATGCGTTCGTGTGCTTCGTTAAGTGTTCGAACGAGAGGCGTTGGAGCTGTGTTCGTAATTGGGTTCGAACGTGTGGAGTTAGTGGCACGTTCTCTATGGTTCGAACGGGAGCATTCCAGAGAGCAAACGTGCGAGTCACGTTCTTGTGGGGTTCGAACGGGAGCATTCCAGAGAGTTCACGTTCGTTGTGCGTTCGATTGACGTTCGAACGAGTCTTCACAGAAAGGGCGCGTTCGTGTTTCGTTCTAGTAACCGTTCGAACGCGAATGCGATCTGGACGCGTTTTTGGGCCTGCAAAACCCTAGGTTTTTCACCCTACCTATAAATATAACCCTTAGCCGCCATTCTCATGTGTTGAAGCATATTTCTCTTGAGCCAAATACTCTCAAAGCTTTCAACTCTATTTGATTTCACCTTGAAGACTCTTTGATCTCATGTCTTCTTTATTAATGGTGAAATCCATTCTTTGATAAACCTTCAACACAACTTAACCCAAATTCCCTAATCCTTTAGAGTTCTTTAGGAGGAAGTTTGGTAGTCGGAGTTCCGGCGTCAATTGGTGATATAATCTACTCAGAGACTTCAGAGGTTCTGAAGAAAACCGTGGGTCGCGGGCTTGAGGAGTTCCTTGAGTTCTTGCAGTATAGAGGTACTTGAGTCGGTGGAATTGCCACCATAGGTCTTGACCATCGCTGTAAGTTATTTCTCGATATAGTGGATTCGGGTGGTAGCCTATACCCGGAGTGGTTTTTTACTCGGAAGAGTTTTCCACTTCGTCACCAAAATTATTGTGTTGATTTTGTGTGATTGATTTACCTTTCCGCAATTTACATTTCGTATTAAATTAATATTGTGGAATTTATTGTTGTTGGATATGGTGGTTGGTAGTTGATTTTCCATAGACACATTAATTAGGACTTGTCTCAATTAATTGTGATTATTTCCGCATAGGGTCAGAACTTGTGTAAAATCGAACTTTCATAGTTTATTCTTAAGAGTTTGTGAGAGTTGTAGTTCTCAATCTCGATAGTGTGAGATTGTTCACTCCTTATATTTAGAGAGATTTGTAAAATTCTTTCCCTACAAATATGAAATCCTTCTACATTTGCCCCGTGGATGTTTTCCTTACATTGAGGATTTTACAACGTTAAATCTGTGTCTCGTTGCTTTATTTAATTATTAAGATTTATGGTAGGCTAAGTCTCCTAATTATTATTGTATTGTTATATGGTAGGCAACTCCTCCTGAACTAACAATTATTCTCAACTTCACTTTACTTGTGTGTCAGCTTCAGCCCACGATCGCCTAAAAATTTCAAATAAAAAATGATGTCGAGATTTGGAATGATTTTTCGTCATAAATCTCGAATATTTGTCTAAAATTCTCATCTCAATTCTAGATTCGAACGATTTTTTGTTCCGAATCTATAATCGGAAGGTGGTCTCTAATTACAATATACGTACGTACGTACATACATACAACAAAAAAAACAAAACAAAAAAAAAAGCACAGTCAATAATTGGTATGAAAGAAAGCGACTCTCCATTACTACGTATTTTTATTATTCTCAAATCTCAGCTTCAATTTGCCATTTGAGTGTTGCAAAACAAATTGTTCTCATCACTAGTCACTAGGACCAATTTTTTTTTCAGCAGTATAAATTTTTTTATTACATAACAGTTGGTGTCTTGAGAAATTGAAGGGATAATCTTTATTACTCTTCCGTTCGTCATTTATATATATGTACTCACTCGTACATAAAACTGCCAAAGCACAAAAGTTTCCGGTTAGGCCCGACTCAAAAACCATTGGGCCTTCAAAGTTCAAACTTCAAAATAGAATGGTGGTAATTAAATCAATTTGTTTAGCTTATCCTAATGCAAGGAAATTGTATTGCATCTCGTCTGTAGTGTAAGAAGATGACCTTTTAAGCTCTGAAAGTAGAGAATGAAAACCCTGTCCAGACCCCAAAATGACTACTCGATCCCATTTGCGACTTTATACTTCAAACAAAGTCATGACTTCTTGAATAAAAAGAAGATGGACGAATCCAACAGCTTACTTACCGCGCACTCTGACCCTCAATTCCGAAGGCAGTGAATCTAACTTCGTCCAAAAATCATTAACCCAAGCGAGCGAGCGAGCGAGAGCATCGGCAGTTGTGTTACTTTCCCGAACCGTATGTATGAACTATTGTAAAATTTTGATGAAGGAGGTGTCGTTGTAACTCTTCCCAATAATCTTTCAAATACCGAATCCAACATTGCTTCTTCTTAAACCAATCCACAACAGTCAAAAGTGTCAGTAGCAATCTTGCAAAGGCACATTTCAGCTGGCCTAAATGATCCCTTATAACTCCTCCTGTCCTCCAATCCCTGCTTGACCAGGATTCCTCTACATTAGCCACTCCTCAGAAAATCCCATTTAATAGCAGAACAAACCCTCTTCTTAATTGGCTTAATAGGATCCTGTAGGGACCTAACAACAGGAAGATCCGAGTTCCCCAAATGGTTAAAGGAGGCCAATCCAGACTTCGGCTATACTTTCATACTTATCCTCCATTCGGGATTTAATTCTATCATCTCAAATTGGAATTTGGATTTTGAGTTGAGTTTATATTAATTTTTTATCATATGTGTTTTAATAATAATACTGTTGGGTCAAACAAAGTCCATGAGGGCTTCTTGTAAGGAAACCTAGGACATCACCTATCTCCACATTGGTATGATATTGTCCACTTTGGGCCTAAGCCCTCATGTATTTGCTCTTGGGTTATACCCAAAAGGCCTCATACCAATGAAGATACATGTCCATCCTTATATGCCCATGATCTTCCCCATTTCTAACCAATGTGGGACTTTGGGACTTTGTTTGACCCAACAATCCTCCCCTCGAACAAAGGACCACAAAGGACAACTGAGCCTTCCCCTCAAACGATCATTCATCCGTCCACTCCATGAAGACCAGAGCACACCGCCTGTCTAACCGAGCACTCACGGATCACGATCGGGGCTCACCATATTTGTTCGGTATTCCGAGGATTCATCCACAACGCTAACTCCGGGGCATGGCTCTGATACCACTTGTAAGGAACCTTGGACACCACTTATCTCCACATTGGTATGATATTGTCCACTTTGGGCCTAAGCCCTCATGGATTTGCTCTTGGGCTATACCAAAAGGCCTCACACCAATGAAGATACATGTTCATCCTTATATGCCCATGATCTTCCCCATTTCTAACCAATGTGGGACTTTGGGACTTTGTTTGACCCAACAATCCTCCCCTCGAACAAAGGACCACAAAGGACAACTGAGTCTCCCCTCAAACGATCATTCATCCGTCCACTCCATGAAGACCAGAGCACACCGCCTGTCTAACCGAGCACTCACAGATCACGATCTGGGCTCACCACCTTTGTTCGGTATTCCGAGGATTCATCCACATGGCTAACCCCGGGGCATGGCTCTGATACCACTGTAAGGAACCTTGGACACCACTTATCTCCACATTGGTATGATATTGTCCACTTTGGGCCTAAGCCCTCATGGATTTGCTCTTGGGTTATACCCAAAAGGCCTCATACCAATGAAGATACATGTCCATCCTTATATGCCCATGATCTTCCCCATTTCTAACCAATGTGGAACTTTGGGACTTTGTTTGACCCAACAATCCTCCCCTCGAACAAAGGACCACAAAGGACAACTGAGTCTCCCCTCTCCCCCTCAAACGATCATTCATCCGTCCACTCCATGAAGACCAGAGCACACCGCCTGTCTAACCGAGCACTCACAGATCACAATCGGGGCTCACCACCTTTGTTCGGTATTCAGAGGATTCATCCACATGGCTAACTCCGGGGCATGGCTCTGATACCACTGTAAGGAAACCTAGGACACAACTTATCTCCACATTGGTATGATATTGTCCACTTTGGGCCTAAGCCCTCATGGATTTGCTTTTGGGCTATACCCAAAAGGCCTCAAACCAATGAAGATACATGTCCATCCTTATATGCCCATGATCTTCCTCATTTCTAACCAATGTGGGACTTTGGGACTTTGTTTGACCCAACAATCATACCAATGGAGATATTGTCCATCCTTATATACCCATGATCTTCCCCATATCTAACCAATGTGGGACTTTGGGACTTTGTTTGCACACCCAACAATCCTCCCCTCGAACAAAGGACCACAAAGGACAACTGAGCCTCCCCTCAAACAATCATTCATCCGTGCACTCCATGAAGACGAGAGCACACCGCCTGTCTAACCGAGCACTCACAGATCACGATCGGGGCTCACCACCTTTGTTCGGTATTCAGAGTATTCATCCACATGGCTAACTCCGGGGCATGACTCTGATACCACTTGTAAGGAAACCTAGGACATCACCTATCTCCACATTGGTATGATATTGTCCACTTTGGGCCTAAGCCCTCATGTATTTGCTCTTGGGTTATACCCAAAAGGCCTCATACCAATGAGATACATGTCCATCCTTATATGCCCATGATCTTCCCCATTTCTAACCAATGTGGGACTTTGAGACTTTGTTTGACCCAACAAATACATTTAGTTACATATAAATTATTATTTAATAACTATCCATCATAATTTATAAAAAAAGATGATAAAAAAACTTAACTCAACACAATATCCAAGTCCCTCAAATTCTAATTTCTTCAGCATGTCGAACCAAAATCATAATTTATCCCTGATTGTCAGACTCCATAATTAGATATAATAAAAAAAAAATGTTGTATATTTATTATTTTTTCCATCATCATTTCCTATTTAACGTCCCGAAATGTGTCCCTATAAATATTTCAAGAAAATCTCAAGTTGAATTGACGATCGAGATGGACCATTTCTAGCCAAATATATGAACGTTATGAGTTGTAATTTTCAGGCCTTTATATCGAAGAAGATGAATAATAAAAGTGCATGCAATAATTCTCAACAAAGACATTCAATTCTGAACATTCTTCTTTCATTTTTGTATAGTAATTGGAATGTTTTGATATGACACGTTTGAAGAAGATAATGCAAGTGATCAATCAAATATTGGCACCACCCCTCATCGGCTTCGTTTCCACTCTTTTTTCATTGATACAAGATGAATTAATTTTCAGCCACAATAAGTTCAAGATTGATATTTCAACGAGCTCCATTATTTAATTTATGTGTCGCTTTAGTTCATCAAGCTTAGGGTTTTACTTTTTAATTAGTGAGGTTTCTTAAGGCTTACAAGCAATCTTTGATCATTTTCAGTTCTGGGGCCATGCCAAATAAGAAGAAAGCATGATTTGTAGTAGTCAAATGTACATTATCACGGGGATGCTGGCATGAGAGTAGTGTAATGACTCTAATGGATGCTGCTGTAATGCCACTTTACTTTGATATGAGTTACTCATACGAATGCAAATTAGCTAAATAGTAATGCTTTGATCACTGAAAAGATGGCCACAAATGTTCTTGACAATGATGGTGAATGGGGAATAAAATAATGCAAGCTGACAATGATGCTTAATTTGATTGTCACAAATGGGTTTCCTAAGATCAACTAATTATGTTTTCATATTATGCAAATTAATTACTTAAAATGTTAGAGACCCATTTCGATGCATCAATTACAAGTGAGATTTAGAAATCTGTATCATTTGATATGAGATTTAGAAATCTGTATCATAATCGGGACATGACATTAAGATTACTAATCATACAATCGCTTATTTATCAAGTGATTATTATTTTTCATTAAATTTATTCATTTCGCGAGTAGGGTTTAGGCAAAAACCGTAACCCAATAATCGAAAAATAAAGAAAAAGCCTACCACAAATTGGGTCCGCGAGTAATGCAACAAGTCGACAATGACGTATTTGATATAAAAAAAAAATTTTAATATCAATATCAAAAAATATCAAGTAAATATTGAGGTAATTGTCAAGATATTAGTGTTATATGAGTGGATTCATAAATAATATCTTTTAGTGATAAAATTTATATCGAATCGAATCAAATCTCGGTTCTTAAAAAACCAAACCTCAAACCTGACTCACCTTAGGTGGGTTGAATTTTTCGATCCGAACAAGATTTTAGAATTTCAAAACCCAATCGTTTTGGTTTATTTTTTATTATTATAATTTAAAATCTATATCAACTTTTAATTATTGATCATACCTGGGCCTCTGTTGTAATTAATGATTTTGGTTTTATATCAACAGAGAGACCCAGGTGCAAAAATAAATTTTAACTAACAAGGAGCGTATGAGACCTCATTTATGAATTTGGAAGTTGGAAACAACCGAATTAAATGGAAGAAGAAGAAGAAAAAAAATCTAGATAAGGATGTGGTATTGTCATAGCCATCAGCTGACAATCATGCCAATGGTAATTAAAAGTTCTTTTTCATTTTATCCAACTTTAATTTCACCTTGAAATCCTCACCAAACCAATTTCATTTTAATAAAAAGAATATAAGTTAATCACTAAAAATAAATAAATTATATACACAAGACAAGAAAGGATAATTTTAAATTTGGAAATTGAAGGAATAGAAGAACATTAACTTTATTAGTAATTTTTTTTTAAATCGTTAGAAATCTCACCGTCAAATCACTTATTCTGGGCTTAAGCGTAAGTAAAAATTTCGACTGTCTCAGACTCTTACAAGAAACGCATCCCTTGGATTCGAACCCAAGATCTCAATGTGAAATCATGAATCTTATACCATCAAATCACGTGCATTGAGACACCTTATTGGTACTTGGTAGAATGGTAGTTGACCAATCACTTATTTAAAACAAATGAAAGGAATGGAAGAGTGATAATATGGTAATACTCGAAAAGATAAAGGATAAGAAATAAAAGCAGTAATTTTTTCCCCCACCAAAACCAATGAACCTCATCATCTAAACCGTCCAAATGCAAATTTATCAGGTAGCAAAATTTGACACTCATTTTTCTGAAACGATTAAATGGATTTGGATGACACGATTATTCAACGAATAATCATGTTGTGTTTAGGAGTAAATGTAATATTTTATTTTAGGTGCCGTTATTAGTGGATTAAATATGTTGTTAATCTTATTTTTTTAAATAGTGAAAATTATAGAATCGTCAGCCGGACTTGTGTAGTCACTCTTCATGTCACCCCTGATCTTCTAGAGATGAATTTCTTTCGAAGATATGTTAGACAAAAAAATTCATATTTTTTAAAATGATGATCATATATATATTGATATCAATCCTGAGTGCCTTATAAACTCATGTATATTAATTGTGATTTTTGATATTAATATAAGTGAGACTGGTATGAATTTCGATCAATTACTTCGTACTTTAAAGACACAGTTTAATATATAGTTATGAATATTTAATACAAGAATGGAATCCACTCATTCTTTTATAGAAATAAATAGGTATTTTCATTAAGTGTTGATTCGATAATGATTATAATATTGGCAAAAGTGACCATGAGATAGCCCATACAGATCGACTAGGGTTTCAAATTTAGGCCCAAATTATGATCATAAATTTAAGAAATATTAATATCCAATGCATCAATAAAGCTAAACAAATTATTATGTCTTAATTTAAGCCACACACTTCCATAAAATTACAAAGCTGCCAAGAACATTTAATAACTACTAATTAATTAATAAAATAATGTTATCAATTTAGATACTAATAAGATAAAACTATGGATAGATTAGTAATGTACTTAGACACATTTTAATCCAGAAACAGTCAAGTGGGCTTTCTTAAAAGAATAAGAAGAAAGAAGATACTCAGCGTAGAAATAAGTATCTTCGGAGTAATATATATTCTGAGTGGTGTGATAAATTTTGATTTTAATAAAAATTGATATCTAATTTTTATTTTTTAAAAAATAAATCAAATTATTTTATTAATAAATCAGATTTAAACAAAAATAACTTTGTTCGCCTTTAAACGGCTGAGCCAGTATATATGATGTATTTATGAGTGTGTATTAATCAGTTTTAACTGATTAACCGAACCGTTCCGACCAATTTTTTTTTTTATAATGGTTCGATTATTGTGATTAAATCGCTTTTTTCGGTTAAAATTTTTAACTTTTTCGATTTTTCGGTTCGGTTAAGATTATGAGATTTGTATAACCAAACTGATCAATTAACCGATTACAAACCATTATTCGACTTTATATATATTTTTAATTACAACGAAATTAAAAATTTTACCTTATGCTTCTACTGAGTGTAGTTGTAGACAGTTTTTTGATGAATTTTTATTTTTATTTTGTTGTTAAACACATATATATTTGTCTTTTTGATGAATTTAAATTTGTATTAATGTGTTGATGTGGATTGTTATTTGTGGAGATTTTGGACTGGTT
>SKCR01000456.1:0-29096 GCA_019454045.1 Zanthoxylum bungeanum | reverse complement strand
TGTGTGTAGCTTTTCAATATGAGACTCCCTAATAATTGTGGTCTTTTGTAACAACTTTATTGAATTATTATTTTTGTAATAACTTTTTTTATTGAAAACTTATAACTCTTCAAAATATATAACTCCCATTATTTAAATTCACGTTAACAATATATTTTTATGAAAATACAACTAGAAATGAAATTTGACAGTCAAGACGAATCAAATTTCTCTTATTCAGTCCATATCAAAACCGATTAGGAGTAGAATATCAAATTATTATAAAGAATTGAGAGGAAATATGTGTTTGGATATTTTTATTAGACCAAATTGTATGGACATCAAGGAAATTTGACCAAATAGAAATGAGCTTATCATCTTTAGCGAAAAATTTTCAATAATACATTATCACTCGTGTTAATATATTAAGAAATTATTAAATAAATATTATCTAAATTACACAAGTATTTTATTTATTAGTTGGTGATATTACGTCATACATATTTCCATTGTATTAAAGAATTATTCCGCGATTGCCTTAGTTGTACCAGAGAATAACTGAATAACTCCAAACAATTACTCCATGATTATGTTTCCAAATTGGAGAGAAAGCTGCAAAGTTAAGTGACACTAAAAATAAATGTGTTTCTCCATAGTCAAAACTTGGGATGCAAAAAAACAAAATAAAGAAAATGATATCAGATTTTGCTCTTTAAGATTGAGATTATGAAATTAAAGCCTAGTGCAAAAAGATATTATTGTGTCAGCCTATTTAGCTCACCTTTGCCTAAAGAATCCAGTAAACATGCAGAGAACATAACCCACAAGGAAGTTAGAATCTAGCTTTTCAACAACATGACAATATTACCCCCATTTTACATAATGCAAAAGATTATGATTTTGTATGCATTAAGGTCATTCTAGGGATTAAATTTTTCTCTTTTATGTTACAGCATAAAAGGTTCCTGTTGCAAAATACCAGAACAAGAAACTGAAACAGTAGTTTGCCATTTTCACAGCAATTGTTATTTCTATCACTTGTTTGCCAATATGATTTCTCTGACTGATGTTTATCATGTTGTTGCTGCCACTGTCCCCTTATATGTTGCTATGTTATTAGCTTACATTTCTGTGAAATGGTGGAAGATTTTTACACCAGATCAATGTGCAGGCATAAACAAATTTGTCGCCAAATTTTCAATTCCATTGTTGTCATTTCAAGTGATTGCTAAAAACAATCCTTATAAGATGAACCTGAAACTCATATATGCAGACTTTCTTCAGAAACTACTAGTCTTTTTAGCATTAGCAGCTATCACCAAAATCAGATCGCGTGGCGGCTTGAGATGGATCATCACTGGCCTCTCTCTTTCAACTCTGCCTAACTCTTTGATCCTTGGGATTCCATTGTTGAAGGCTATGTACGGCGAAGAAGCAGCATTGCTCCTTGCACAGATAGTTGTGTTACAGAGTCTAATTTGGTACAATCTATTGTTATTCCTCTTTGAGCTTAATGCCGCGAAGGCGAATTCTGTCACACCAAATCCAGAACCCACAGGTATGAATGCATGAGTTAAAGTTTCTTGTAAAACTTCTGACATGAAGTCTCAAAATTGTATTGTGTACATGTTTCTTTTGTAAGAGGAACTGCAGGCGCCGCAAGAATCACAAGCCAAAGAGGGAGGAGAGGAAGCACAAAACAGAACAGCAATGAAAGTAAAATCTATCAGAATTCTATTGACAGTGGGGAGAAAGCTTATGACTAATCCCAATACACATGCAACTTTGTTGGGTCTAATTTGGGCAAGCATACAGTTCAGGCAAGTTTCTACAACACACACACACACATCACATCACATTTATTTACTTCATTTTGATATTTTTGGTTATAGAGATTGTGAATCTGTTGCAGGTGGGGAGTAAAATTGCCAGCAATTATAGATCAATCAATACTGATATTGTCAAATGGAGGACTTGGCATGGCAATGTTCAGCTTAGGTATCATTAAGCAATATGCATAACCATTCTCTTAACTTCTAACATGAATAATGATAAAAGAAAGCTCATCTTACAGGTCTTTTTATGGCATCGCGACCTAGCATAATAGCGTGTGGCACAAGAATGGCAGCAGTTGCCATGGCAATGAAGTTCATTATAGGGCCTGCCTTAATGGCAGCATCATCTTTGGCCATTGGACTAAGAGGCACATTGTTCAAAATTGCATTTCTACAGGTGCATATACAGAACTCAATTTTCTTCAATCTAACAGCGCGATTTTAGGCTTAAAAAAAACTGTGTTTCTGCTTCTGCAGGCAGCTCTACCTCAAGGAATCGTGCCATTTGTTTTCGCGAAAGAGTATAATGTTCATCCGGATATGTTGAGTACTGGGTAATTTATGCTTCAATGTCTCTTTACTTCTAATCTTTATACATGGCAAATAGATTTTTGAGATCCATTTTTGTTTTGGTTTCAGGGTATCTTTTGGCTTGATCATAACTTTGCCAATAACATTGGCCTACTACTTCCTGTTAGCACTGTAAAATTCTGCAGGAATTATGCACATAACTTTGAAAGAAGTGATTTATGCAGCCTTAAGAAAGAGCCATGATGGTGTTATATATGTACTGAGTTGAAATCTTGTTTAGTTTATTCAAATTTCTTTAACATTTGAATGTAATACTAGGACTTGTAAATGTATCTACAAAGAAAATTACAAGCATATCAAATGAAATCTTCTAAGTTGTTCCAAATTTCAGGTGTCATTGTCATCCAAATTGTGTAACTTTTGTAGGGGTGGCAAAACGAATCAACGAATCGAATTTGTATCGAATTCTAAACGAATCGAATCGAAATGTGATGGATTCGTATTCGATTCGTTTATTAAACGAATCCTAATATCAGGATAAACGAATCGAATACGAATATTCGTTTAGTCATGATATTATTTAATATCATAATTTATCATAGTTGATTTACATTAATTCTTCATAAATATATACATATAAAGTATGTAATTAATATATTTATTAAAAATACCTCATCAAATATCGAAAATATTATTTTTCTATGATAATTAGTCATAATTTCTCGAATTTTAATTGAAAAATAATAATAAATAGTAAAAGAAAATAATAAACGAATCATAAACGAATAAACGAATCCATGAGCTTAATTCGTATTCGATTCGTTTAATAAACGAATCGAATCGAATCGACTCATTTATTAAACGAATCCATTTTTTCAAACCCGTATTCGCTTTAAAGCGAATCGAATCGAATCGACCCATTTATTAAACGAATCCATTTTTTCAAACCCGTATTCGCTTTAAAGCGAATCGAATCGAACGAATAAACGAATCATGACCCAAATTGCCACTCTTACCTGTTTGTGCCATTATTACTTTTAAATACAAGGTGTAGAAACAGATTGTAAGTCAGAACAATATTACCGAGCGTTCACCAGGAAAATAAAATCGAAGTTGGGTTGAGTCGCGAACTAGGTCGTTCTAAATTAATTTTCTTTAAACGTGTTACAAATATATATATAAAACGTATTACAAAATATTTAAAACGTGTTACAAAAATATATATATCTTTAAACTATTTTTCTCCAAAAAGATATATATATATATACACATCCGCACCGATCGACGGACGGCAGCAGCTTTCGCGCGCATGTGGAGAACCAATTTTGGCCTAACTCCCCATCCTTCCACAAAAGTGGATACCCATTGGGGCCCAAACCCATTTCACAACTTAAAACCTTATTAACAATAGTTTGATGTTGTGTCTTTCCATTATGGGATGAGATGCCAAAGCTAAAGTATAACTCCCTAACAAAACAAAAACTTGTAACATTTCCGTACAAACAAAACTTATAACTCCCCAATAAATTTTGTAATAATTTTTTTCAAAATTAAAACATGTAACTCTCCCTTATTAAATTCACATTTACAACACAAGGCATCTATAGTATAGTAATCGAAATATTGAAATTGAAATAATGATCATTAATTTTTAATATTGAGTATGAAATATTTCAAATTTATGTATAATTTTAAGTTTAATGGTCATTTTTCAAGTTAATTTCAACTTTAATTTTGTAAAATCCGAAATTTAAAATAAAAAAGTACTTAAATCAATGGCCAAATCACAAAGACACCAAGAATCCTCCAGATCCAACGGTTAGTTTTTATTGAGAAATAAGAAAAAGAACCTTTAAAAAAATAAAAGGTGAAATTAGGTTTTCTGTGGCCGTTAAATATTGAACATCTCCTCCAGACCCAAAACGGCAAAACCCACATCTCTCTTTATTGATTTGGGTCCCTCCCTCTCTATTACTTCTTCACATTCAATCATGGGAAAAGGTCCTGGTCTCTACACTGATATTGGCAAAAAAGCCAGAGGTACATTTATTTCTTTTTTTAAAAATAAAATAAAAAATAAAATCTATGGGTCTTTGCTCATTCACTCAAAGATTATGTAATTGGTTTTTTTTTTTTTTTTTTTTTTTTTGTTTTTTTTTTTAAATGTGAGTTGTAGATCTTTTGTACAAGGATTATCAGGGTGACCACAAGTTCACTATCACTACCTACTCTTCAACTGGAGTTGTAAGTTTTTATTTTTTATTTGTTATTTTGTGTTATTGCTTTTGTTTTAGATTCATTTGTGTGTGTGAACTTCATTTGTTGCTTAAAGACTTTAACTTGCAGCATTTATGTTTAGAAATATTGAAATAGTAGTTGGCTTTAGTGCTTTTGCATGGGGAATCTGATAAACCCAAATGCATCTTTAGAGAAATTTGCCTAGCTGCATAGTAAATTGATGATAAATTTTGCTGATTAAACTTTTCTAATGTCTTGTAAGGATGATGTTGTTAAGGTTTATTTGTAATCTCATTAAAGTCAAAATCTTGCAATGATTCTTTGTTCTATAAGCATGGTCATATGTGGTATTGGCTTTTCTATTTTCCATTTTATTATCATAAATTTTGTTTAGCCTTTATGCATTTTACTTGTCTGTTATTATTAGTTAGTACTTAGTACAGTGTACTTGTTTTTCACTATTTTGAGCTTCCAAATTTTTCTGTCTTTGGATGTCACAAAGTGTCATTAATTTGAGGGTTTATATATATATATATATATTACTTTTTCATTAGGTTTTATGATTTAAAACCTGATTTTTTTCTTTTTAATCTTTGTGTAGGCCATTACATCATCCGCAACAAAGAAGGGTGAGCTGTTTCTAGCTGATGTTAATACCCAATTGAAGAACAAGAATATCACAACTGATCTCAAAGTGGACACTGCTTCCAATGTAATGTTTTTTATTGGAGTTATAGTGTCATACTTTCTCATTTCGAAAGTTTAAATCTTTCATTCTATCTCATTTTACTGTTTATCTTTCATATTGTCTTTTAAAATATTTTTCATTGTACTAAAATTTCCCTATGGTCTACTGAAATTCTGTATTGAAATCAGCTTTTTACCACTATCACGATTGATGAACCCGCTCCTGGGCTGAAAACAATTCTTAGCTTCAAAGTTCCCGATCAAAGGTCTGGCAAGGTAAGTAATTTAACATCTTCTACTCTAGTTCTTCATGTTGAAAATTCCATTAATCAGTGAAAATATACTTATATTTAATAATATTGGTTGATTTATCTTATTGTTTCATAATTGTGTTACAGATTGAACTCCAGTATTTGCATAATCATGCGGGGATAAGCACAAGTGTTGGTTTGACTGCAAACCCTGTTGTTAATTTCTCGGGTGTGGTTGGTACTAATGTTCTTTCGCTTGGCACTGATCTGTCATTTGACTCCAAATCTGGGGACCTCACAAAATGCAATGCTGGTTTGAGCATCAGCAATGCAGACCTTATTGCTTCATTGACTTTGTGAGTGCTTTGTCTCGCATTCTCCGCATGTGTTCTATTGCGGGTATCCAGTTCTGAAGCATGATTTGCTGTATTTGGTATTTGAAGAACAATATTAGAACCCCCTACCGTTTACTCTGTGTTTTCAAGTTTGTTCTTATTGTTACTTGTTTTTGCTGGATATGGGGAACCGATTTGTTTTAATTAACTAATACTTACTTCCATTTTTGTATTGCACAGGAACAACAAGGGGGATTCCCTTGCTGCATCCTACTACCACGCTGTGAATCCCTTGACTGCTGTTGGTGCAGAAGTAGCCCATAGCTTCTCAACCAATGAGAATACCATCACTGTTGGGACTCAGCACATATTAGATCCATTGACCACATTGAAGGCACGAGTGAACAATACTGGCATTGCAAGCGCTCTCATCCAGCATGAGTGGCGGCCAAAGTCATTGTTCACCCTTTCTGGCGAGGTAGACACCAAGGCCATTGAGAAAAGTGCCAAGTTTGGACTGGCATTAGCTCTTAAGCCATAGTTGAGAGAGAATTTAGCTCAACATGGTGGAGAACTGAATGGGTAGACAATGTGGCAATGTGTGTTCTTTCTCTCTCAGAGGTTTTGAATTGTAAAATAAGATTGGAAGGATCTTAAACCGTGTCATATCTTTTGAGGGTTTTACAATTTCCAATCATCCTTTTAACTTAGGTGTCAGTCAGCCTGTTATTTTGAGAGTTTTGACTTGGAGATTATTTTTTTTCCAATCATATTATGGCATGTCTTTTGCTTTGACTCTGCATATATTGAATGATAACTTGGATGCTCATTTTGGTTTTGAAGTTCCCAATAATTAAATTCTATTGGACCTGTGGATATGTGCTGCTATTATCTCATGGTTTTGTAATTTGATTGGTTGTTATTTCATCTATCTGATCTTTTTGATTGATAATGACCCCCTGAGCCATATTTTCCATAGGTTGGCTGGCTTTGTGAATTGTGAATCTGTCTCTAGTATCATGTTTGTCCTCATTCAGAATACAGAGACAATAAAGGATAAGGTTTGTCTTTTAGTCTTTAGGGGCCATTAGCATTGGATATTGACCATATCAGGGTGAGATGTTGCATGCTGCAGTTTCCAATCTTCATATTGATTTTGTGATTCATGATTCATCACCTATTTACAACAGCAGTTCAACTAGGATCCAAACTTCCAAGAACTGCCCATATTCGATTTGGGCACAGTTGAATAAAAATTTATATGTAATTAATGCAAGTGTGACAGAATATTATAAAAAAATTAATATAGTTCAGCGCTGGATCCAAATTTTTATTTTAGTAATTTTTAGTACTGTTTTCAGAATTCCTTTGAAAATTTTGCAGGCTATATCACAGAAGCTTAGTTACCAGTGGTGCTACATAATTCTTGATTAAGTTGCACACATTTGCAAAAGACATGAGGATGTTTTTATATCTGCTGGTGAGAGGATGCCTGAAGCAGTCCATTTCGAATCTGTGTAGAAATATCTGAAACAGCTCCAGGTCCATGAGGAATAAAAACTGATGTGCTTTTAGAGGAAGCGCCGATTTCCTTCATGGTGTCAAAATACTGAGTGATAAGAACCATGTCTAAGATGTCCTTAGCACTAGTTCCTGGAACATTCTCTGAGAAGCCAAGGACGCTGTCTCTCAGACCATCAACAATTGCCTGGCGCTGCCGCGCAATTCCAACCCCGGCTAGATACTTGGACTCCGCTTCTCCCTCCGCTCGCTTTATCTGCACAATCTTCTCTGCTTCTGCTTTCTCGTTGGCCGCTACCCTCAGCCTTGCAGCTGCCGGAACTCAACTTGGTGAGACCAAATAAAAAAACAAACAAAATCGACTTCATTTCAAAGAAAATGGCATCGACAAAGCTAGATTTCTCAGTACTCACCAGCATTGATTTCGTTCATTGCCCGTTTGACGTGCACGTCTGGTTCTATATCTACAATAAGTGTCTGGACAATCTCATACCCATATGCAGACATAGCCTGTAAATTCACAAGGAAGCCATAAGTTTACATTAACTTGAAGATCAAGAAATCTTATGATTCTGTACCTAACTACCTTTTCAAGCTCTTCTTCAACAGCCTTTGCAATATCATTCTTCTGCTCAAAGGTATCATCCAAATTTAGCTTTGGAACAAATGCCCTGATCACTAATTGATTCAATCACATGTAAGTTAGCAAATTAACCTGCATATGCATATCCTAATCAAAATTTAAGCTACTCTTTATCTGTCATACCATCAAACACATATGCTTGAATCTGGGTTCTGGTGTTGCTAAGTTTGTAGAAAGCATCGTTCGCCTTTTCAGCCAGGGCGCGGTACTGGACAGAGGCCACGACATTGACAAATACATTATCCTGCAAAGCCGCAGATCAGATCAGATCAACTTGATCACTGTGAATTCTGAATTCTGAATAGCAAGTTAATAAACTAACCTTTGTCTTGGTCTCACAGCGCACATCCAACTGTTGCAGCCTGAGTGAGAGATTGCCGGCAACCTGACTTCCTAGACACCAAGGTAACCAATGGCATCCGGGCTCAAGAACTTCATCAAACTTGCCAAATCTCTCTCTGATAACAACTGTAGACTGATCAACTTGTACACAACATAACAGATTCCCCATTTCTCTAATCTCAATCACTCTTTAATCTTCACTGGATAAGCAAAAGAAAGAAAGAAACAAAAAAACACAATTTGATTTTCCATTGCTTCCCAGTAATAATCAAAGAAACTTGTGAGATAGAGAGAGAGAGAGAGAGAGAGAGATTCACATACCAATGAAGAATGAAACAAGAAGCTAGCTTAGAGAACAAGGAACAAGAAGAGCCAATTATATTGCAGGGTGCACAAAAGTCAAATGGAAATGGATTAGCTTCATTGTAAATGTAGTGACCAATGAATATTAAGTTCAATTATTTAAATGGGTGCTTAAGATAAACATTGAACAAGAACAATGGAGCTTTCCAATCCAAGAATCTTTCTTGTCTCTTACTATTTCTTAGTATGATGTATGATGTGATGCGGGGCGGAGCTATTTAGATACAAGTGGGAGCAAATGAGCAATCGTCTAATCTTAATCCGAAAATATATATTTTTATAAAATAATAAATTTTAATTTTTTGATGAGATAATTTTAATTTTAATTTATATATGCATATCTATTATTTTTTGTGAAAATTAATTTTTATCACTCGATCAATTTTCTAACTGCCTTGGTGATGTGATGTGACATTGACCAAGGATATTTCATTTGCTTTCATTGGAATTTTCCTACCAAGTGGACAGAGTAAACGTTGAAGAAGGTCAAGATCAATAACTTCTAATAATTGATTTAGAATTTATAATTATTATGCTGTCATTCTCATGCCAGCATGAAACACTTTTTTTAAAAAATTTATTGAAAACTTTGCCATTAAATTATCGAATCTAGACTTAAACGGATCAAATAAAATTTTCGATTACCTCAAATTTTTATAAAAAATATATTTTCTGAATTTAAACTTAAGATCCGAAAGTCCAATTCTGAATTCTATACTATCAAACCACGCCATCTGGCAACCTAACATGAAAAACAAAACATGGTGAATCTGGACAGCTTCCTAAAGCTGACCAAAAATAATTTTGGTTATGCAAATGATCTCTCAGAGTCGCAGCTTGTTGGTTTCCACATGGCAATCTTATCACAAAAAAACTGCTGCGGACAATCTCCGTATCACACATTTATGTAAAAAAATAAAATAAAAATAACTATTCATTTATTATATAATGATAATACCACATTATTTATGTAATAATTCAATAATATTTTGATTTAAATATTAAAATAGTAAAAAAAAATTAACTAAATATTCATTTGGGAGTATGGATGATAATTTAGCCCATCCGACTCGACCTTTAAAAAACCAAGTCGGCCAGGCCCGCATCAAAAAAGCCCTGACAGGCTGACACAGTCAATAAATAAATAAATAATAAAAATATTAATTAATTATAGATTTTGATTCTTAAGTTATGCATATGTCTTTAAAGAATTGTATATATATATATATTTAGGGGTGGGCAAAAAACCGACCGAACCGAACCAAACCGCAAACCGAACCGAATTACGGTTTTTTTTTTCTAACGGTTCGGTTTGCGGTTCGGATTGGCTCACCCCAAACGTTTACGGTTCGGTTCAGGAGCTAATCCGAACCGCACCTGTTAAACCGAACCGAACCGTTATAATTAAAAAAATTATATATTTTTATAAAAAAATTGTATTTTTCTTTTAATTTTATTCTATGTTTTCTTTTTATTAGTATGTTAATACTTTTATTCTTAAATTTTTTGTTATTAAATTTTTTGTTAATACTTTTATTCTTCAATTTATTTGTTAATACTTTTATTCTTAATTTTTTTTGTTTTATGGTAGCATCATTATTCTTGAAAGTAAGATGTTAGATTTGTCTCTTAATTAGAATGATTATAACATCATTATTCAAGGTAATTTTTAAAAAATACAATAATTAATTGTGCTCATTTTTCAATCCTTTTGAAGTGCATGTGTTCCTCTGGAGTCACAACTTACACCTAGCACTTCATACTATTTGTTTGATATACTAGTTTTTTTTTTTTTTTTTTGTCATCACTTAAGTGGATGAAAATTTGTTTTAAATATAATAATCCGTAAACCGAACCGAACCAATCCGTAAACCGTTGGTTTAAAATTTTCAATCCGAACCAATCCGTTATTTAATGGTTTGGTTTGAGAGGTAAAAAATCTGAATCGTAAAATATGGTTTGGTTCGGTTTTTAGCAAAAACCGAACCAAACCGAACCGCGCCCACCCCTATATATTAGTATAAGATTTTGATTTTACTAATTTTGTAAAAAAAAAAAAATCTGGCCAAAAAAGCGCCAACCCAAGATGGGCCGGCCGGGCTTTTTCTAGGATCAGCCTTTTTTTGGTTGGTCAGGCTCAAGCCCGGACCCGACCCGGCCCATTACCATGCATATTTAGGGTACTTAAAATCACATCAAAAATACTTTATTAAGGTTAAATAATCCTTTTATAATATGTTCCAAAGTATTAGTTAAGTAGTACTTCTAAAATGACTTTAAATAAAATATATTTATATATAATACAAACTCTCTATGTTATATACTTATGGGTTTGTGATATCATGTTACTTATATAATAATAATATCAAAAAATTATTCGTTGCAGTAAGGATAAAAATTAATGATTTTTTTTTCATGGGGAAAAATTAATAAAATAAGATTTGTTAATATGAGGAAATTCAGTGACAACTATTTCATAAATGTTCTATATTTGACAACTAATTCTATTAGTAGTTTTTAAAAATAGTAGTTGAGGTAATAGAAGTAACATTATACTTCAATTTGCATTAATAAATTGTTTCCTTCCATCAACACTCAACTAGAAAATAATATAAAAAATAATAAAAATAACACCCTCTCATTACATAATCTATATACTAACCATCTTAATTACTGAATCAAAATTCACAAATTCTCATCTACTTGTAAACAATAAACATTTGGAAAGACTTTGGGATCTGCAAATCCTCACATTGGAACAATAAGACGATGTCTTCTTTTCATGTTTAATCTGCTCAACATGTATATTCTTCATGAAAATATTAGTGCATGGATGTAAATTGCTACATCAAAATTCCATGAAGTTAAATTAATTTACAGATCTTATTCTCATAATCTTCGAATATGATTTAGCAGTAGTTTCTTTCTTTAAGAGTGGGAGTATCATTGACTCCATTACCAATCATTCCACATATATTTCCTAGATTGCAAATGATTTAATATATATATATATAAAATTTAATCTTAAATCGGTATCAAATCACTCCAACAGAGACCATTTGCGTGATTTATGATTAATTGAAAAAAATAAAAAACTAATCATGAAATGTAATATTGACATTTCGTATGGCTAAAAAAAATCAAAATTCAGCTTTCAATATCCTCTAAAAATCACTAAAAACATTCATTTATGATGAAAATAGCTAAATAATCTAGGATTCCATATACATGCTTTAATTTGTTTTCATCAAAACGACATAACCTCAAAGCTACTGATACCACTGTAAGGTTTTGAGGTTAGCACGGAAGCATCCATGTAACTGAAATTTAAAATTTTCTTCCAAAACCACTTTAGAAATCGTGGTTATGTCGTTGTTGATGTAAACAATATACTATTTAAATTAATCTATATTAATTTAACATGCATGCAACAAATATTTTATTTATCAATAAAATAAAATAAACCACATTAGTAATGACGTTTCTAAGCTTTAATTACCTTTAGAGGTAATGTGTCTGACACAATTTGCTAATCAGTTATTTACAATTGTTGTGAATAGTTGAATGCAAATAGAAAAGCTAAAGAAATGAGATGCGTATAGTTGTGTATAGAAAATATTGATTTTCACAAATAATACAACTATAGGTATTGGATATCAGATCTCCCGTCTAGTTATTTGAAATATTGGTTAACGATTGTTTTGATATTTGATATCGGAACTCGCGACTATTGGATAGTCACTTGTTCTTTATAAATAATTGTTACATATTTTATAATACTAGTAGTGTCATTGACGTAGAGATAAACATTAAGAAAAATTATTCGGTAAAGTAAATAATTTAGAACGGTGCTTTATGAATTTAATCACTTAAGCATTGGATGCTTATTCCGTATGGTAAAGGATGGTTTGATACTAGATCACACCACACATCCTTATCCATTTAATGAATATTGTATTCAGGAAAGTGATTAAGATCTCGTTTAACCAATGATTGTCATTGGACCACCAAATTTATTTAACTGATACATTGAATATATGTAGTTTTATAAATAATAATTGCTTAAGGTAGTTTTCTTTATTTCGTAACTTAGTTGATGAATTGTCATAACTTAGTTACGTGTTTCTGAAGGAACACATATTGAAAGTCTTGAAAGTATCAAGAACTTTCAATCTGTTCTGATGAAATGTAGATTGAACATTTTTGACTTGTTCAAATATATTCAATCTAAAGTATTTTGAAAACTTAATCCTTAAAATTCATTACATGTCTTTGAACTGTTTAAGGATGTTTGATACGATCAAACGTATGAATTTAAAGCAATTGGTTCTAAGGTTATTTAGTGAATATGATTCATATTTAATATTATACTTCCACGATTCCATCTTGATGGAATTGAGTAGTGAGAGCAATCGAATCTTATATGATTTGATTCGTTTGATATTGAATGTTACCGAATTGGTTTCAATACTCTTGGGGTTATGCTCCAGTAACACTAATTCATCTCTTTAATTAATGTTCCATTATTTTCTATAGTTGCATATATGATATGTATAGGTAGAAAATCCAAATCTTGAAAAGTTTGAGATTTGAATCTTTCTTTTATATAATAGTTATATAATGGAAATTACTTACACCTCGGAGATATAAGTAAAAGTTTATCGTTTATTCTTTTTAATAGAATATTGTATTCTATTTAATAGAATATCTTTTCCTACGATTCTAAGTAATAAAATCGTTTTATTACTTGGTGTGTAACATCATATGTTAATCTGTTTGATGGTCCTATAAGATTTGCTTCCGCCAAAGGTTTTGGGATGATTCACAAGACTTGACTGCCTCCTTCCTGTACGACCTTTAAAATGATCCACATTAGTCCAAGATTGCCACTGTCATATACTAGGTGCATATTCCTTTCAGCTTCGCTTGGGTTCCAGCCCTCGTTAAATATTTTTTTTATTTAAACATATGTTTTCGTAATGAAAAATGGCACATTTTGAGCTTTCGCACCGGGCACCCAAAAATTCAGGACCGGCCCTGGCGCTAATATCAGGAGCTGAGATCAAACGCTCTTTTAACTCTTGAAAGCTCTCCTTGCATTTATCAGCCCATACAAACTTTACGCCTTTCTTCGTCAGCCGGCTTAGAGGTGTCGTTATGCTCGAAAAGTTCTCCACAAATCTCCTATAATAACCTGCTAACTGAAGATGGCTTCTAATTTCTATGATACTAGTTGGGTCTCACCTTGAGGTTCTGGGTTCGAATCCAGGGGGTGCACTTCTTGTAAGAGCCTGGGACAGCCGGTGGTTTTATCTGCGCCGCGGCCCAGAATGAGTGGTTTGGTGACGGGGTTTCCATCGTTTCCAAAAAAAAAAAAAAAAAAAGTAGTCAGCTATGTACTGCTTCAACTTTCTTTGTATCCATACTGATACCGCCTTTAGATAAGTCAATATGAATTAGGACCGTTTTGATATAAATAAAAAATATTATCCTCATTTAAGAAATGTAATAAATTAAAGATACTGGTGCTAATACCCGATAATATTTTATTTAAATTGAAACATATTCTCACTATTTTTATTATTTCAAAGAAATCCTTCTATTTTTCATAAATTTATCAATCAAAACCATTAAAAAATATTAAAAATTTAGAAAATAGATTAAAAATTGAAATCAAAATGTGCGAGCCCGGCCTAAATTCAATTTTATTAATTAACTAAGTGGTTACAATCAAATGGAAGGTCTCCCACTAACTTAATTTCTTTTTAATAGTTAATAGGCTTGTTGCCGCATCAACAAGCCTCGGAATTCTGCCTTCATCGCTAGGACTGACTTGCTATTTTCGTTTTTATCACTTATCAAAATTGTATCATTCCAGTTCGGTTTACTAATTGTTCAAAGTCCGTTGGTGCAAATCAAATCCGAATCAAGCTTGGCTCGTGTGCACCCGCGTGTCCTGCGTACACGAATGCCGGACCAAAATGTGCGAGCCCGGCCTAAATTCAATTTTATTAATTAACTAAGTGGTTACAAATCAAATGGAATGTCTCCCACTAACTTAATTTCTTTTTAATAGTTAATAGGCTTGTTGCCGCATCAACAAGCCTCGGAATTCTGCCTTCATCGCTAGGACTGACTTGCTATTTTCGTTTTTATCACTTATCAAAATTGTATCATTCCAGTTCGGTTTACTAATTGTTCAAAGTCCGTTGGTGCAAATCAAATCCGAATCAAGCTTGGCTCGTGTGCACCCGCGTGTCCTGCGTACACGAATGTCGGACCAAAATGTGCGAGCCCGGCCTAAATTCAATTTTATTAATTAACTAAGTGGTTACAAATCAAATGGAAGGTCTCCACTAACTTAATTTCTTTTTAATAGTTAATAGGCTTGTTGCCGCATCAACAAGCCTCGGAATTCTGCCTCATCGCTAGGACTGACTGCTATTTTCGTTTTTATCACTTATCAAAATTGTATCATTCCAGTTCGGTTTACTAATTGTTCAAAGTCCGTTGTAAGCACACAGTAACCAAATTAAAAACGTTGGAAATCCCGCCGTCAAATCACTCGATCCGAACTTAAATGGAGCAGAGAAAACCCCTGATAGTCTCAAGTTCTTACAATAAATACACCATTTGGACTCGAACTCATAACCCGACAATCAAATTTTAAGTCATTTGCCACCAAACCACATCCCTTGAAACTAACTATATTAGACATTTATGAGTAAAACTCATCTTTAAAATCCGATTTATAAGTAAAGAGTGTCGGGTATCCGTGAACATACATTCTCATGGATTCTTTCAGGATACTGATGCAGAAAAATACAGGTGGACTAAGGATTTATAGTATAGCATAATAAATTAACGTGGCTTTAATATTGGTGGTACTCAGCTACAAGCTTTATGATCTTCATCTATATCTCTATCAGACAGTGTAAGATTGCTGAATCGTGTCGATATCAAGACCTTTCAGCCTCACCACTGATTCAACATGCCCTTTGAGTGTAGTCACTTCTCTCAATCTGCAACATTCATAATAATGCATGCATCATATTTAGAGTCTAACACACCAGTTACGGTTGGCAATTTTCTCGGTCCCATCTCAATGGATCCTGTTCGGGAAGGGATTAAAGATATTTTTATGCCCCGATTTGAAAACATGATGGGACAAAAAAAAATGTCATGAAATTTTAAGCGGGATGGGATTTTAACGAGACAATTTTTTTGTCAAAAAAAAAACAGGACAAGACAAGACCAGGTAATTTTTTTGTCCTGATTATATAAACGGGATGAGATTGGGATTGGCAAATCCCAGTTCATCCTATCTCGTTGCCAACCCTAAAACCGATGTTATAAATTTCGGCTTTAAAAGAACATAATTAAGTAGTAGCTTGTTCTCCTTAGTGTGTTACCTGGCAATCTCGGCTCTTCTTTTTGCCTCTTCAGCCATGTGGTTAAGTTCTGTGAAATTGTTGCGTTCACTGAACATTTTGGTGTCAGGTGTATCCAATCCATGGAGAGTTCTCTGAGCGTGTGCCCATTTAAGCTCGCGTTCTTCCCTTCCGAAATCCTTCTTCTTTGTGAAGGCAATCTGCAGAGTAGAAAAATTTATTACTGATAAGATTGAGCAAGAAAGGCTCCACTGCTTGAACAAACTGTGAATTGCACTAGAATCTAGAATTATACGTACCCTTTGCTCAAAGACGAGATCCCAAGCCTTCCCACTCAAAGCATATCGGATAAAGAACTTGATAAAATCAAGTGGGATATAGAATATGAGATTGTAAAGCCAGACCACGCCGGCCCAACCCCATCCGATTCCTTCAATTGCTGCGAAGCTCCAGTTCGCGTAGACAGCAATCAGTGTAGCAATCTGCTCACAAAATGAAAAGGTAAGTATTCCCATATGCTCCAAAAGGAACATGCTGAGAGATCCATAAAGAAATCAGCATCACTCACCAGCTGAGCAACAGCGAAAGCCAGAAGAAGTAGCAGACCAGGACGCTCAAGGTAAGACCAACTCCTAGAACGCGTCACAAATATGAGGGCCTGACTGATGGTACTCACTTGCAGGTATATTGCTGAGGCAAGCTTTCTCCAGTCGTCCACATCCTTTTCATGAAGACTAGAAACACCAAATGTACGCTGGATATTGAATACTGAGTGTCAATCCAAGTTATTGAACACGAGAAAGAAAAAGAAGTTGTACATACTTTCAAGTGCATAAAAAGCAATACTATGCTGTAAATATTAAATCAGGATTATAGCCATATACTAGAAGAAGAAAATGAAGATACATAAGTTCATAACACATGATTTTGGTGGCATGATATGATGATAACGTAGAGGTAGATCTCCTTACCGGAAAGAAATTTGTCCTGTATGCGGCCCAGAAGAAAATCACAGTCATCATTGCCAAGTAACCACCAAGAATGATTCCAGTTGTAAAGATCTCGGCCAACTTCCAGCTGTCGGGCAAAGGAGATGGTTTCACTCTATCCTTTGATATTGTCATAATGGTGCCTGGCAGGTTCATGTACCAGGTGAGTAGTAACAGTAAAAGTAACCATTTTTTTGAAAAAGAGTTTGAAAGGAAGAATAGAGAAGCAAATATTTCTTATGATTGGTATATCAGGATGAAGAGTAACAAACTCGTCACGTGCTCACTGGATAAACTAAAAAATTCTACATACAGAGAACCAGATAGCAACAGAAAGCAATACAAACCATCATTAAGAATGGCAATAATCAGAACCATGAAGGGTGGGAAGTCAAACTGCCAAATGAGAGCCAGTAGCATGAAACCAAGCTGTCACCAAGAGAAATAGTTAGTATGTCAGTTGAGATATACAAGCTACTTTTGAAAACTCTTTATCAATTTCATGTACGTTGGGGCAATAATTACTATCGAAAGGCTGAAATAACCAATTAAATTAGACATGTAGTATCTCAAACCAGCAACAAAAAACTTACCACAACACGGATGGTAATGGAGACCGCATATATCTGCCACAAGATAGACATCACTTAAGCATTAAAAAGGGGAGAAAGAGCAAGAAAGAAATCAACTAATTTAAGTAAATAATGTTCCTGTTCTTGTTATAATTCCCCAAGACACTAGTCAGAGACAATGTGAAGGAGATACCCCCACCCCACAAAACTCAAGTTTTATCGGTCCTGATGGCATGTGATTTCAATCTCATGAAAGTTCTTTCTCTACCACCAGGCACTGCAAGCAGAGTAGAATGCCTGATCCAAGAAGCTTAAACACCACATTCTCGACTCAAGTAGTTTATATAGCTTTTCTAAGTTGAAATATTAGCGAATAGCGAAAGTTTGTACATTAAGCATGTGGAGTAGATAGGACTGCCTTGGACAATGCCAATCCACCACTACATTCTGAAATATAGAAAAGCTCTTTCCTATAATGAAAAACCAATGCTTACCGTGTAATTTTTCATCCTCTGGAATATTGCCCGACTAGTTAGAACAGCACTAATGATAACACTAAGGCCAGGTTCAGTGAGGACAATATCGGAGGCACTACGAGCCGCGTCAGTTGCATCAGCAACAGCTATGCCAATATCTGCTTTCTTAAGAGCAGGAGCATCATTGACTCCGTCACCAGTCATTCCACATACATGTTTCCTAGCTTGTAAACGTTTCACAATTTCATATTTGTGTTCTGTAAACCACACAAGGACAGTCACATAACCAACCAAAGGAGAAGAAATATGCTACAGATTCTTATAGTAAATAAAAAAAACCGCAGTTTCTGTTTATGCATACATCAATACAATAAAAGAAATTAATCACCAACTTTGTGATCCAGCTGTATATTGATGACTAGGTATAAATTAGGAGATCAAGCTTCCTACCAGGGAAAACACCAGCAAACCCATCAGCTTTCTCAATCAGCTCATCAACTGGCAAAGCAACTATTGATTCATCCTTTCTCTGTCCTAATAACGATGATGAAGGATACATATTGGTTCCCATTCCAAGACGTCGTCCTGTTTCCTTTCCAATTGCAAGTTGATCACCTGACAAAGAGGGAGATGTCAAACAGATGAAATATCCATCATAATGTCGACGAAACAGTCAAACTAAAACATCCAGAAAAGGGAAATGCCATTGGATCATTTAAATTCCAGAAGCTATGAAAAAGAAAATTATCTTACGTAACCATAAAAAAATTAAAGACAGAATGATTAAGCAAAACAAGGATCACATAAAATAAGAGGACATGAAGCGACTAATAGAAGAAGCACCTGTGATCATTTTCACGCTCACACCAAGATCCAATGCCCTTCTGATTGTTTCTGCACTATCATGTCTAGGAGGATCAAACAAAGGCATAAGTCCAACAAATTGCCATGGGCCTCCAGGGCTCTCCTTCCTTCCATCAGGAACTTCCTGAAAACAAATTAACAAATACAGGCTTAGCTAATACAAATTACAATAGAAGTAATGAATTGCTGAAATGACTTGAATTTAGGACCTATAATAATAACATCGGAAACCCATATACCTGGTATGCCACTGCAAGAGATCGTAATCCTCGCTCTGCGAACTTCTCAATCACAGCATGAACTCTGCGTTCTATCTCTGATTTGTTGGGCGCCAGATTTAAAATCTGAAAATCAAATAGAAGCAAAATTTGAAATGGCATTTCAAAACAATCAAACACGCAATTAGTTGATTGTGCTCATACCTGCTCTGGAGCACCTTTGCTGACCCTGTGCATTTTCCCTTCACTGTCAATATATGTGAGAGCTGTTCTCTTATCCGTTGGGTTGAATGGAAGGAAGTGAACTTCCCGGATATTGGCCCGTGCCTGGTTGTCGTCAAAAGCAGAGAAGCCAATGTCAAAAAAATGCGATAAGAAGAATAAATAATAAGAAAATATTACACTGAAGAAAGATCCTTTTACTCTCCAGGTATCCTTTGCTAGTGCAAAAGTTCAGCAGCAGCAACGGAGCTTAACTAGTTTAACCTACATACAAGAAAATTCTACTATTAAACACACCTCCTTTGGATCAGCTAACATTCCTACAATAGCAGCATCTATTGCATCCTGGTTTTCCACACGGGAGGCTCGAGCTGCCATCAGAACAACAGTGTCTGCATCCACTCCTTTAGCAAAGATCTAAACAAATAATGCGGGCCAAATGTCAAAATACTCATTACAAATCAGAGAGTAAAAAAGTGAACCCAAAATATGCAGCAAACTTCTACCAACCTCAATTAGATTCTTGTCAACTGTTAGTTTGTTCAAAGTTAGAGTTCCAGTTTTGTCACTGCAAAGTACATCCATGCCTGCCATTTCTTCTATCGCTGTCATTCTCTTTGTGATAGCTCCCTGCAGTAAGCAATCCATACATGCTCACAATCATCAAGTAGTGACCACTTAGCAGCCTTTGCTATAACAACTAAGACCAACCTGCTGCGACAAACGATGGGAACCAATCGCCATTGTCACTGATAAAACAGTAGGCATGGCAATAGGAATTCCTCCAATTAGAAGAACCAGTAAATTATCAATCCCAGGGCGGTATTTCCTGTGTTGAATCGGGTACATGACAATGATCTCTACTATCATCCCCACCGCAATTGAACATATACAGAAATTCCCAATAGCAGTCAACACCTGTCAATCAAGCCACAAAAATAGATTTATTGAATAATAAATGAATTAAAGATAAAAAGACAGACTGAAACGTACAATGAAAATCATAAATCATGGTGTAGGTTATAAAATAGCAATCAGGTGATAATCATCTAGTAATCTGACTCCCTTTTCTTTCAAATAGCTTTAATTTAGAACAGAAGGAACCTGCAATTAAATTTTCTTACCTTTTGAAAGTGGCCCACTTGATTCGTTGAATCCACAAGGTGTGCAGCTTTGCCGAAGAAGGTATGAACACCAGTGGCAATAACCACAGCTTCAATCTCCCCTTGTTTGCACGTAGAGCCAGAATATACACTGGCACCAGGTCCCTTTGTCACAGGAAGAGACTCACCTGTAAGAGCAGACTGCAACATACAAATCGAAAAAACTTGAATAAAACGGCTCCTCTTAACCAAATCAATTCGATTTCAGCAACAAAATTTCAAAGATTGCAAAGGCACCTGATCAATTTTCAATGGATCACCTTCAAGGAGACGCGCGTCAGCAGGAATAATGTCACCAAGCTTAACACTAACGATATCACCAGGAACAAGAATGGCAGCATCCTCCTCCGTCCACTTCCCATCTCGAAGGACCTGAAATAAATTCAATCAAGAAATTATGAACTTAACAAACCTGATAATGCATGAACTCAATATATCAAACTGACGACACAAATTTACTTCAAAATCCAAAAATAAACCCTAGGATTTAAAATAGAAACGCTTTACTCAATAGGTCATATCCAGCTCCATCAGTACCTTAGCTTTAGGCGCAAGACGAGCCATGAGAGCCGCGGCAGCATTACCCGCATTGTTCTCCTCTATGAAACTAATTGTTGAGTTGATAATAAGCAGGGTTATGATCCCAACAAAATCTTGCCAGTCAGGAGCTTTACCCTTCAAGGAAGAAATTCCCAACAGTGAGATTATATATGAAAAAAAGAATTTTAAAAAATTGCTGAAAGAAGCATCTTGAAAATAAAGGAAAATTATTGAATCCTGAATTTTAATAATTATCTAAATTAAGAGAAATAAAGACTTCAAACAACTTAAAACTTAGACTAGTAAATTTAAAAGAAATATGATCAAATGTTCCATTTTTCTTTTTCTTCAAATTCTACAGGTAAAGAAAATAAAATAACTCAATACTCACTCCACCATTGGCAAGTGCAATAGCCATTATAGCTGCAGCTTCCATAACCCATGAGAGAGGGTTCCACATAAACCCCAAAAACTTCAAAAATTTACTCTCCTGAAATACCAAAAAACAAAAAAACACACACATATATATATATATATTAAAATCATTCAAAACCAACATAAATTTACTTTCAATGCTCCTTTTTTTTAATTAATTCATCAAAAATTAACTCTTTTACACCTAAAATTTTCTTCTGTTTTCCAACAAAAATAAACTTATGAAAATGGAAATAACAAATTGATAAAGCAACAGCACCTGTTTCTCCTCAAGCTTGTTGTAGCCAAATATGGTAAGCCTCTGCTCAGCAGCCTCTATAGAGAGACCTTCTTTATTACACCTCAAAGTCTCAAAAACCTCTTCCATAGGCACGTTTTCCTGCAATCAAATTAATCAAACAAACAAAAAAATGTCAGAAACCCAAAACTCTTCAAACCTCCAAAAATAAAATTTAAACAAATAAACAGCAGGGAAAAAAAAAACAGAGGTTGGTGCTCTGTTTTTAGTACCAAATCCACAGCTTCTTTCAACACAGCCTCCATATTTTCAGCCTTGTTATCCATTTTTTTTAACTCGATGAAATCACTTCCTTCGAGCTCTACAAAACCAAGCACAAAAACATATCAGAAACAAATTCACTGCCAAAAATTTAAAAGAACATAAAAAAAAAAAAAAAAAAATCAAAGATACACTAAAACAGAGGACTCTGTTATTTTCACCTCAAAAGAAAATTGAAAACGCTGTTTCTAGAGAGAGAAAGAGAGTGGTTGGTTGGTGAGTTGGTGTTAATCTCTCTCTAGAATCTAAAAGGGGGGGAGCTTTTTTAAGTAAAGATTGTCACTTGGTGGAGATAAACAGGCAGCCAAGCCAATGTAGAGCCTGTACCTGGCAGGTACACTCTGTTAAGCTTCTATTAAATTCCTCTGTTTTTATCTTTTTGTTTATTTCTATTTTTGCTCCTTTTTTGTCTTTTTTGAACTTCGTTGTTAATAATACACTTTTTTCTTTTGGAAATCCCGTCGTTAAAAGATAAAAAAAATTTATTATCTTAAATTTTTTTTAAAAATATATTCTATAAACTCGAGAATTAAATTATACGTCTTTCTCATGAATCAAATATTAGGAATGTTAATGACACACTAAAGTCAAAAAAAGCACAGATTACGTGGTACAATTGTTTCAATGTTCATGATTGCAGTAATGATAGTCATTGACAAAAATGTCCTTTGATAGGGATTTTTTCTTTTATTTTTCCTTTTAAAAATTAATATTAATGCATGCGCCACGTTGGAGTAAAATTGTAGTTGGATTCTTTTATTCTTTATTCACTTCTATTCAATTCGTTTTAAAGTGAATATAAATTTGAAAAAATAAATTTATTTAATAGATAAGTAAATTCGATTCATTTGAATATAAATTTAAACTCACTTATTCGTTTATTTATTTATGATTCATTTTATTATTTTCATTTACTAGTTGTTATTATTTTTCAATTAAAATTCGAAAAGTTCTTGTCAATTACCACATAAAAAATAATATTATCTATATTTGTTTAGTCATTTTTAACAAATATATTAATTGCATAATTAAACTTTATATATTTATGAAAAAATAGTGAAAATAAATTAGAATAATTTATGTCATTGAATAGAATAAACGAATATTCATATTCGATTCGTTACTAAACGAATATTTACATTTGACTCATTATTAAACAAATATTCATATTCGATTAGTTCAATAAGCAAATCGAATACGAATTTATCACAATTTGATTTGATTTATTTAGATTTCAATACAAATTGGATTTATCAATTTGTTTTATCACCTACCATGCAATTATGCAATCTGTTACACTACCAAACCAATCATTTTCCCACTAAATGGGATCCGATACATGGATTTTTTTTTTAATATTATTATTCTTTATTTGAAATCGTTATTTTATTAAATTTCATAAAATCTAAATATCTTTTTTACGACTTCAGTTCATGTCAACTTAGGTTTTCTCATACCTCACTTATATGTCAACTTAAGTCATCCCGATAAATTATCTCTAAACCACTTCAGGTTTTGGGAAAATATATGTAATCACCACGGATTTCTAACAATGACACTGCACCACCTCTGGTTTGTGTTTTGTATCAATGAGACATTTTTTCGTAAACGGTGTTAAGTGAATGATGACATCAGAATGATATTTTTGTCAATCACTATATTGTAGTGGCTCCTAAACACAAAATCAAAAGGTTAGGAGGTGCATTGATATTATCACAATTATTTGGTGATGCAGAGATAATATCTAAAAATAAAAATAAAAATAACAACAAAAATAATAATCCTCTATAATCGAATGAATCTTTTATAATGTCAAAAAATATATACAACATGATTTAGTATTAACAATGCAGTGAAATCATACAGCACATTCTCTCCATAAAATCTTCACTGAGAAAATTGGTTTTCATTATAAAGTAATAAGTGAAATTTATGACAATAAATAAATACTATTAAAAGATAATGGCTGAAAGGATCCTAATAGATTCACATGTACGCTTCCCAGCTTCCTCTCCAATCATCACACAGACGCACGCCGAGATCCCCCACCACACGTACGTCGAGCTCTATCACCACATGCACGCCTGTCATAACACCCTTGTTCCACTAACAACAGCCCTGCCATAGCTTCTCATGCACATCCATTTGAAATATCACAAATAGAAGAGTTTTCACGCTATCAAGGAAAATATGAGAAGTTTGAAATGTTAAATTTTATACGTTTTCAATGGAATTATTATATATAATTATATGAATTATTATTATATTGAAAATAATTATAAATATTAATTTTTTAATTTTTTTTAGATATTATCTATGCACCATCAAAGAATTGTGATAATGTCAAAGCACCTCATAACTTTTTAATTTTGTATCAATGAGCCACTACAATATAATAATTTGACAAAAATATAATTATGATGCCGGCATTCACTTAACATCATTAATTGAAAAGTAATTCATCGATACAAAACACAAAACAAAAATGAGACAATGTCATTTTTAGAATTTTCCCCAAATTTAAAAGTGAAAAGTAGCACTTAAAAGTGAAAAGTAGCAAAAGCAGGATCATTCAATATTAACATTATTTTTATATGATTTTTTTTCCATCTCATTATAAATATAGAACAAAATGTTATTGGCATTACTCAAGAATTATAAATATTTATATAAAGAGTCCCATTGAGTTCAAACTTCTTAAGTCATAAAAGTCAGTTGGGTCGTTGTCATTTTTATGTAATTTTGGATTTTGCTGGCCTTTCTTATTGCATCATGTTTAATTTTTATTATAACTTCATTAATAAATATGACCCTTTCATCTAAGCATTCAAAGCAACATCAATAATGTAATGCTTAATTAATTACTAATTAAGTAAATAGTCTAATGGGCAAAACATATTTATCATATTTATTACTATTATTTTGCGTGCTAGTCTTAGTTGAATAATTGTGGACACGTATTCGGAATTTTGTCGATTTTTTTTTTTATTTGTTGCTATCACAATCTTACTACTAGTCCATGGTAAAAAACAAAATATTTCTTATATATATACGGTCAGATTTCAATTCACACCTTACAGTTCATATAAAGTCTACATTCAGTCATTCAGATAAAATACATAAGATTTTTTTTTGTCTTATTCCACCTTTAAGTCCACATACAGTCCACATGAACCTTATCTGAGTTTGACCATATGTGTATATAGGGCTTAGCACCAGTTCCGGTAGAATCAGAACCGGTTGGAATCAGACAGTTTTTTTCGGGTTTGTAATTGGAACGGTTGGAACCAGTCCACTTCCGATTTCAAAATATAATAACCGAATTTAAAAGGTCCGGTTCCAGTTCTATCATGGACAGAACCGGAACCGAACCATTTAACCGGACCAAAACCTGTGTAGGGAACCGAATTTAGAACCAATTTCAGAATCAAATTAAAACTCAATTTAAACCTAATTTCATAACTCAAATTAAAATTCAATTTAAACCCTGAAATTTCCTACGATAACACGAGATAAACAAAATGAAAGGTAATGTGATGAGAAAGCTAGCACGACCACGAGGATGAGTAATAAAATAGTATCATGAATTAATGTGTGATTAGTGCCAAATAATTAAATTTTAGAAATATATATATCCAAACGCCACTTTTGTTTCTATCACTTGGAGGCTCTGAAGAGTGAAAACAATACCTGTAAATCAATAACTACATGAATTCTTTATTTTTTTGGCAAATGAAATCCATATATCTAGATGCAAGTAAAATTTGATAAGTGGAAGTACCTACTATTAGCGTACGAAATCTTTTGATGTCATGTCAATATTATGTGCGAATCTATTTTTCTATCGGTAATGAGAAATAAACAGTACACAGATCATATTATATTATTAAGTTATGTCATAATTAAACTTAAGTCTTATGTTAATGTAAAAAAACGTGTTGTTGACGGTGGATTTTGGTCTCAGGGCAATGAGAATATCACCTCCGAGGTAATCCTCCCTCAATAGTGAATTTGTTTGGTTATGGGGGACCAAAAGCAAATTTAGCAAAAGACAGATAAATGCACCAATCGACAAGGAGATTTAACGTGGTTCGGTGGATTTGGATCCGACCTACGTCCACGGACAAAAACATGATGACACTTTTATTGCTCAAATACGCTTCTCAGCTCTTTTTGTGTTTACAAGTCAGAGCTTGATGATTCTGATCTCTCACTCTTGTGATGATTTTCAGATGCCTTCAACTTGTCCTTCTACACTCACTCTACCCTCCTATTTATAATGGTGAAGAAATCAGATTCCTATTTGTACAAGAGTTCCCAATTTGGAGATGGTCTCTTTTTCCTATCAGGATTCCTAGTCAAAACTATTCCCTTTTCCCATAAGGATTCCTAATCAAAACTACATTTACTTCCTTTATCCTATTAGGATATTAAGTTATTACTTTACCCCATTAAAGTATGACAACTTATCCATTTTCCGCAAGAATAGGATGCTTTATCTTCCTGAGCACGCCTCGTCATGTGCTCGGTCTTCATGAGGTCGGTCATGATAACCATTTGAACTGAGAATGTTGTTGTCGATCTGATAATGCCCGGTCATCCGATCTCAAGTGGTCGGTCACCTATCATCAAATGCTCGGTCTCTTACTGTATAGTGGCCGGGTCGGCTTTAATGATCTCACCCAAGAAGGTAATTACCCTTTTTACCCCTGCTGTACTCCTTAAATAACATAGTGCCCGAAAAACACCATCAACATCTGTCCCCTAGTTCTCGGTAACAACGAGTTTGTGAGTTGATGCCGGGAACTATAAAAAAAGATGGTGTGTTGATCGCCTTGCTGGTGGTCGCTCCAGAAATCACCGAGAAATTGTCTTTGCCATCAACTAAATCTTATGTTTCTATCTTCATATCCTCGGTTTATTGGAGATGCTGACTCTATTCAGAATGATTCTCCACCTCAAAGCAAATTGCTTACTTGGGTCGTCCCACCATGAGATGAAGTTCCTCTTGTTGTCCAAACTAAAAATGACTCATCCTCTGTAATATCTGTACCAGAGATTTGGGGGTCCTGACCCCTGACTGATCCAATCTCGATTGTGAGGAGAAAATTTTGCCTCTGAGTTAACGATGATGTGCTCGGTGGCATGTGATCCTGTCTCGAGCTGTGAGAGATGCTCGGGCCTGGGGGAACGTTACGTCCCCAGTCCGAAGGACTGACTCGGTGGGACGCAACCCGACCCCGAGCTGAGAACGACACTTGGACCTGAGGGAATGTTACGTCCCCAGTCCGAAGGGCTGACTCGGTGGGACGTACCCCGACCCCGAGCTGTGAAAGGCACTTGGACCTGAGGGAATGTTACGTCCCCAGTCCGAAGGGCTGACTCGGTGGGACGTACCCCGACCCCGAGCTGAGCGAAAGACTTGGGTTCTGGGGGAATGTTACCTCCCCAAACCAAAGGAGCTGACTCGGTGGGACGCAACCCGACCCCGAGCTGAGAACGACACTTGGACCTGAGGGAATGTTACGTCCCCAGTCCGAAGGGCTGACTCGGTGGGACGTACCCCGACCCCGAGCTGTGAAAGGCACTTGGACCTGAGGGAATGTTACGTCCCCAGTCCGAATGGCTGACTCGGTGGGACGTACCCCGACCCCGAGCTGAGCGAAAGACTTGGGTTCTGGGGGAATGTTACCTCCCCAAACCAAAGGAGCTGACTCGGTGGGACGCAACCCGACCCCGAGTTGAGTGAAAGACTTGGGTTCTGGGGGAATGTTACGTCCCCAAACCAAAGAAGCTGACTCGGTGGGACGTAACCCGACCCCGAGTTGAGTGAGAGACTTGGGTTCTGGGGGAATGTTACGTCCCCAGTCCAAAGGGCAGACTCGGTGGGACATCGCCCGACCCCGAGCTGTAAGAATCACTTGGTCCTGGGGGAATGTTACGTCCCCAGTCCAAAGGGCAGACTCGGTGGGACATCGCCCGACCCCGAGCTGTAAGAATCACTTGGTCCTGGGGGAATGTTACGTCCCCAGTCCAAAGGCAGACTCGGTGGGACATCGCCCGACCCCGAGCTGTAAAAATCACTTGGTCCTGGGGGAATGTTACGTCCCCAGTCCAAAGGGCAGACTCGATGGGACATCGCCCGACCCCGAGCTGTAAGAATCACTTGGTCCTGGGGGAATGTTACGTCCCCAGGCCAATAAGCATGACTCGGTGGGACGTAACCCGACCCCGAGCTGTAACAAACTCGATCTCGGCGGTACAAGAGCAGACCCGAGCCGGAAAGAGGCATCGGTCTCGGCGGTACAAGAGCAGACCCGAGCCGGAAAGAGACATCGGTCTCGGCGGTACAAGAGCAGACCCGAGCCGGAAAGAGGCATCGGTCTCGGCGGTACAAGAGCAGACCCGAGCCGGAAAGAGACATCGGTCTCGGCGGTACAAGAGCAGACCCGAGCCGGAAAGAGGCATCGGTCTCGGCGGTACAAGAGCAGACCCGAGCCGGAAAGAGGCATCGGTCTCGGCGGTACAAGAGCAGACCCGAGCCGGAAAGAGACATCGGTCTCGGCGGTACAAGAGCAGACCCGAGTCGGAAAGAAACATCGGTCTCGGCGGTACAAGAGCAGACCCGAGCCGGGAAGAAACATCGATCTCGGCGGTACAAGAGCAGACCCGAGTCGGATGGAAACGTCGGTCTCGGCGGTACAAGAGCAGACCCGAGCTGGAGTTAAACATCGGTCTCGGCGCTACAAGAGCAGACCCGAGCCGGAAAGAGACATCGGTCTCGGCGGTACAAGAGCAGACCCGAGCCGGAAAGAAACATCGGCCTCGGCGGTACAAGAGCAGACCCGAGCCGGAAAGAAACATCTGTCTCGGCGGTACAAGAGCAGACCCGAGCCGGAAAAAACATCGGTCTCGGCGGTACAAGAGGAGACCCGAGCCGTA
>SKCR01000455.1:0-29262 GCA_019454045.1 Zanthoxylum bungeanum | reverse complement strand
GGCGTACTTAAAACCTGTTAAAGTCTTGGACGACCGCAACCAAAGTATATTGATTGTCGCAAGTATTAGCGGTGCAAGTCTCAGGTTAAGACCAAATACACCTACCTTGATTTCGGACTTCCATAGACACATAGTCATACTACCAATGGAATTCTGAGGGGGTTTATCCAGAGCGAAGCTGTTTCCCGTACCATCGGTAAAACACAGCCTCCTATTACACTTGCATGAGTATCATTTACCAAAATATATGAGAACTATGTCGTTGTGCCCTCACAACGTGCACACGTGTAATACTAGTCTTTTACGTATTTATCGATGTCCAATCTCGATAATACTATGACTAGGGATATTTAATGATTTATCCTTCGTGGACTGATATTGTCTCATATCATTCTCCGTCCAGGAACAAATCATAGGGACCTCCTATCATTTATACATCTAGGTGATCTAATCACAAATGATAAGAGTGCAATCTCCTATGTCACATAGTTAATTTGTACAACAACACCATGATTTGTACAAATAGTGACGCTATGGGTCATAATTGTCTAACAACATGACACCATCGGGGTAAAAAGGGTTTGCAAAATATATGAGACTTGGGTAACCAAAGCCAAAGCCACGGAAACTACAAGGCATTAATTTAGGGCCGATTCTCTATCCCATATGGAGTCTCCATCTGTAGGAGTGAAGTGGGGTTTACCGTTATGCCTATGATGCTCGGCGACCATGATACTGTTGGGCTCACAGCCCGTAGAGAGTACGGAGTAGGCCGCGGGGGACTAAACCGGAGAATAAAGGAGTCGCCACCTAGTGTGAACTGGGAAATTATTTAAGGCCGCACTCACCCATCGCAAGGGAATACCTCAAACCGTTGGGATCGAAATGGTCCCTTACTTATGCCAGTATAATGGACGGGTTCACACAATGGTCTAACCAAGTCTTATGCAGAACATGCAAGATATTTCAAATAAACACACAACTTTTCACACCTATAAACATGAATATCAATAAAAGCAAATACATAGTTCCAAAAGCATATTAAATAAGGAAATACGATTATAATGATAATCAATAGCAGGACAAAAACGTTAATAATAAATGCAAATAATTAATACCAAACGTATAATCCAAAATAAATAACTAAATAGGTAAAAACTTATAAAATATAAAGAAAGAGGTTGTCCAATGTGTGTGCGTTTGTGTAGCATTCTTAAACGCGTTCGAACGAAGTGTTCCAGAGAGTTCACGTACGTGTAGGGCAGAAGTCTTGCGTTCGAATTGCGTTTGAAAACATGTTCGAACGTTCTTACAAAAATAGCATCAATAATGACATAAACACGCATATATGAATTTTCCCGAGCGGTACGTGGAGTTGTATCCCAAGTACAGGCCGCACTATCGTCCATTCGAATTCGGCTATGGAATTTATGTCTAGATTTCCATCCGATATACCGCAAGAGATTACACACACAATCATTAATGCAAATGTAAGCGGACATGAAAAAATAGGCGAAATAATAAAATAACAATAAAAGTAAATAGACAAAAGCTAAATGATAAAATAAATGAAATAAAATAAAATAAAAATAAAAAGTAAAATAAACGTGAAATAATGAAATAAAGATGAATAACGAAACTAAATACGGAATAATAAATAGCAATAAATAAATAAAATAACAAAATAACCATAAAAGTAAATATAAAAAGATAAACGACAAAATGCTAAAAAAGGAAAATGTGACTGTAGGCACTGCATTTTTGCATATAAATCCCGATGATGAGTCTCATTTGGAGGCACTACCTTTTAAGTCGCAGAAGCAGCGGGAAACGGACGTCGGAAGGGAAAAGATGGAAATCAGTACTTTGTCGAATTTGACTCGCTTGTTTAGCTTCGGGCTCGCTGGTGGACCTCCGTTTTAAAGCACCTTTAGCCTAAAAAACCCGCAAACACTTAACCTTGGCCCAAAACCCCACACCAAGCCCACCATCAAAAGCCAACCAAACCCACCAACCAAAGACCACACGCCAAGCCTTGGCCCACACGCCCAAGCCCACTTAAGACACATCAAAATTAATTAAATATATATTTAACACATGTGTAATTAAATATAACAAATAAAATATAAATAATCACCTACCAAAATAATAAAAATACTTACACAAATTAAAGAAATTGCATGCCTAATTAAGATAAATCAAATATATTGTATTCCTAACTTAAAAAATCTCATGCCTAAACAATACAAATCAAATATATTAGCTTCCTAATTTGAACCAATCTTGTCTCCAATCAATCTTAGGATTTCCTTGTTTGACACTAAATCATATCCTAATTAAATGCACCAAATCCCTTCCTTGTCAAGCAAGGATAAACCCTAGCTCTTGTCTATATAAACAACCCAAAACCAAGACATCCCTCCCTTAGATTCACGCACAAAACAGCAAGAAAACTCCTCTCTCTCACGAAAATACAAAAACAACTCTCTTAGTTCTCTCCAATTCACGCCCAAGGCACACCCAAAACCTCTCAAAATTATCTGTGATTGCCGCATGAACCAAGCCCCAAAGACTTGCATTGCCACATACAATACCATTCATTCTCTTCACTGCCGCGCATCACCACTAAACACAGCCCCCACAGCCCCAAAGCCACGCAAAACAGCCCCAAACACAGCCCCTACTGCACGCCTGAAACACAACCCCAAAACGCCCACTGCACTGCTTCATAAACTGCCGCATATCACACCCCTGACCTGTCCAGTTTTGCGGCAATCTGACCCTTAAAATAGTCCAGAAAACACCCTAAAACTGCACTAAAAACTGCACTTTTAATCCTTAAAAAACTACACTAAAAAAACAGCACTTAAAGCCTTTAAAATCACCCAAAATAATAGCCTAAAACACCAAAAACAGTGACCAAAATACAGCAGCAAAACAACAGCAAAACGACAGCAAAACAACAGCAAAACAGCAGCAAAACGGAGTCAAAACAGTAGCTTGAGCACCGAAATAGCGAGGTAAAACACAAACCAGTGAACCAAAAAAGTTGATGAGTTTTAACCCTTCCGATCTCCGTGAAACGCAAGTCCGAAAGTCGACAAAAAAGGTCGACCTGAGGGTATTTTTCACATCCGTTTTCAGTTGTATTTTTATTATTTATTGAGTTTCGTTTGCATGATTATTATGGAGTGATGCATGTTGTGGCCTTTGAATAGATAAAAAAATGCATGTATTGTGAAATGGTGTATGTTGTGGCCCTTGAATAAAATGAAAAATGTGTCGCCTCTCGTGGTATATAGGATGGAAACCCGGACATAAATTTCATAGCCGATTCCGAATGGACGGTAGTATGATCTGTACTCGGGATACAACTCCACGTACAACTTGAGTAAACGGTGCATATTTCGTTTTATGTTGTTTTGATTTGTTTATTATTCGCTACTTGATTTCCGCATGTTATTTGTTTATGTAATGATGTGATCGAGCGCATGGGCTTAGTAAGTTGGATTAAATGTCCCCTATCTTGAGGGGTTAAAATCCTTTACCACGATGCTTTTCCGTGCCGGTTGATGTATATTCGGTTGAATGTAAGATGTGTTCAATCGGGTATACGAAGTCTGATATTATTGTCTTTATTTTTTATATGCATTATGTGATCGAACGCATGGGTTTAGTAAGTTGGATTAAAGGTCCCCTATTTTGAGGGGTTAAAACCCTTTACCACGATGCTTTGCCGCGCCGGTTGATGTATATTCGGTTGAATGTAAGATGTGTTCAATCGGGTATAAGAAGTCCGATATTATTGTCTTTATTTTTTATATGCATTATGTGATCGAGCGCATGAGCTTAGTAAGTTGGATTAAAGGTCCCCTATTTTGAGGGGTTAAAACCCTTTACCACGATGCTTTGCCGCGTCAGTTGATGTATATTCGGTTGAATGTAAGATGTGTTCAATCGGGTATACGAAGTCTGATATTGTTGTCTTTATTTTTTATATGCATGATGTGATCGAGCGCATGGGCTTAGTAAGTTGGATTAAAGGTCCTCTATTCTGAGGGGTTAAAATCCTTTACCAGGATGCTTTGCCACGCCGGTTGATGTATATTCGGTTGAATGTAAGATGTGTTCAATCGGGTATACGAAGTCTGATATTGTTGTCTTTATCTTTGTACGCATTGTAATGAAAAGCGCAATGGGCTTATGGTGTTGTACTAAAAGGTTCTCCATTTGGGGGAAGAAAAGCCTAAAAGGCTACCTTTACCATGATATTTGCCGCGTCTTTCATCTATTGATTGCATCATCTATCCTTGTCTTGGCTCGATCTATTATCATTGGTGTACTCATGTCATGATAGCATTTGGGCATTATTTCTCGTGGTATATAGGATGGAAACCCGGACATAAATTTCATAGCCGATTCCGAATGGACGGTAGTACGATCTGTACTCGGGATACAATTCCATGTACCACTTGGAAAAAGGCCCACGCATGTGTTCGTGTCAATTCTAGATATCTTTTCTGCATCACATCACGACATGTCTATTTTAGCATATAGTTGTCTCTTTTTACCTTATGCATTTGTATTACCTCTTTAGTTATCTATTTCCATTATGCGCTTAATTGTATTTTCCTTAATATGCATGCTTGTATGAATGTTATTTGTTTGCACTTCTGTGTCTACCAATATGAAATTGTATGCTTTCCGTATGTCAATTTATCTTTATGCATGAATTCAGACATAGATTATATGTAAGTAGGTTGTATGCAAATTTAGACATAGATTGTATGCAAATAGGTTGTATGCAAATATGAAAATGTGTTATATGTAAACTTAGATATGAGCTTTGTACCTATGCATGCAAACTTAGGAGTAAATTATCCTTGGAAATATGTTGCTTAGGCTTGGTTAGATTATTGCACAAATCATTTTATTACAAGTGGCATAAGTAAGGGACCATTCCGAACCCAACGGTTTGAGGTCTTCCCTTGCGAGGGGTGAGTGCGGCCTTAAATATTTGTCCCGGTTCACACCGGGTGGCGACTCCATTATTTCTCCGGTTTATTCCCCAGCGGGCTACTCCGTACTCCCAACCGAGCCGCGAGCCTGGAACAGCATGCGTCGCCCAGTTTCTGTGTTCCCACCGTCTGGCGACTCCACTGGGGATAGAGAATCGGCCCCGAAATAATATCTTGGAATATTATTATTTGTGCTTTAATTAAGGGGTTTAATCAAAGGCATATTGTTTAGGCTGGGTAATGGTTTGATGTCTTCCTTCACTCACTACCTTTCTAGAAGGAAAAGCTGTGAAGGTACCTAGATAATCATCTACTCGTAGCCTACTATGATGGACTAATTTGGAGGACTCGTTGTTTATTCCTGTCACCAAGCGATAAGAGCCTAAGAGGCTAGGGTACTTAAGAAAGCCTCGCCCCACCCTCCCTCTGGGGAATCTACAACGGGAAATCCATCTGACAGTCAGTCACACACCATAACTCGTTGGCACGTACTGTAAGGTATAAAAAATGTGCGCTCACTTGGTCGCTCAAACCCTTGAGTGAGGAGGCCTAGTTATGGGCAATCCTTCGCCAGTGAGAGTCTTTGTCTACACTCCCGCAAACCCACATGTAGACCGGGGTCGTATGGCCTATAGCAACTATTTCCTTGTGCTTTTGGACCATCCTCATTTGGATGCAGTTGGACTTCTTGTCAGAAATGTGAACTTGTTGGGCCATTTGAACTGGGATGAGTTCATATCCTATGACAATTGGGCCAAAAGCTTCTGAAATATTTATGGGCCACTGTGTAGAAATTATTTCTATATGCTTGTGTATGGGAACATGGTCGTTTGGATCCATTCGGACCTTTTGTCATGAGGTATGGGCTTGTTGGGCTATTTAAACTGGGGCAAGAACATATCTTATGATGATTGGGCCAAAAGCTTCTAAAACTCCAATGGGCCATTATATGTTTGTGTTTAGGAACATTATCATTTGGATACGGTTGGACTTCTTGCCATGAGATGTGAACTTGTTGGGCCATTTAAACTTGGACGAGTTCACTCCTATGACAGTTGCCCAAAACCTTCTAAAATGATGATGGGCTGATTTGTGTGAAGATTTTAATGAGTTGATATATTCCTTGTATCGCATGCATCTCATTCATCTCATGCATACATATATCATGTTAACACCCTCTATGTCTAAAAAGATATCATAGAGTCCCGTTGGGTTAGGGAAGATGGAAGACTCACCAAAATACTGGTAACAGATATGAGTACGTCTGATAACGAGGTATCCTAGATAGATCAGTTGGAAAATGGTTTCGCCAAGATTACCGAACAGTTGCAAGCCTTGACTACCGCCATGGCAAATATGACTGTACCCCGTGCTGGGGGAAATTCTGAGAATGTGAGGCGCGAGGAGCCTCCGAATGGGTTGGGGATGATATCCATGCTTTTGATGACGACATGACAGAGTATGCAACAGACAGAGTGATTGGGTCTCAGGCAGAATTTCAGAAGCTTCGGGATCAGGTTGAGTCAGTTACCCGTAAGATGAAGGGTAAGGACAAATAATTACTAGACTATGAGGCGATGACCTTTGAGGAACAGTTGCCTGCTCAGTTCAAGATGCCGGATATGGCCAAGTTCAACGGGAATGGGGATCCGAGGGTCCACCTCCGACAATATGTGTCAGTTATGAGTTCGGTGGGCCTGACACAACGCCAAACTCAGAAGATGTTTGGGATGTCACTTGAGGGGGCACCCGTAGTGTGGTACCATAGCCTTGAAAGAAAGGTTAATGAGGATTGGATGGAATTGGCAGATGCATTCCTGAAATAGTATGTTACAGACTTGGAGATTGATTTGTCACTCCGTGATTTGGAGAACACTAAGCAGAAGCCGGAAGAAAGCTTCAAGGAGTATGTAGATCACTGGAGAAGCCAGCTTCTGAAGATTCAGACTCGGCCCTCTGAGAAGGACCAGATTAAAATGATCATCAAGGGCACTAAGCCCTCGATCTATGGCAAGTTGAGGAGGATGACTTCAATGATTGCAGATTTCCAACAGCTGAGGGAAACTGTCATGGACATTGAAGAAGAGGAAGCTGAGAACCGGAAGTTCTATGGCCAGAATAAGAGGACTTTTGGGGGGCATTCTGAGACCAAACCCGCTGCTGCCGAGGTTGCTGCCATCAAGAACCGGCTTTTCTCCAACTTGGGAAGACCTTTGTCCAAGGTACTTGAGAAGTTGACAAGGCAAGGATTCTTAAAACCTTTGGAGCCTAAACCACTTCCAAATCCCCCACCACCACATCTAAAAATAGACCGCTACTGTCACTTCCACCAGTAACACGGCCATGATATACTAACAGCTGTTCCTGCCTCCGGTATGAAATTCAGGACCTCATTGATGCCCATAAAATACCCGATCCTGAAAAAGAACAGCCTAGCACACACACCAACCCTCTGCCAGATTATCACTCTGTTCCCCCACCGACTTACATGATCAACTCCGACCTACCCGAAACCTTTGTCCTCCAAACTCTCAATAACCAAGCTTCTTGCATTGAGATAAAGGATACCAGTAGTAAAGAACCGTAGGCCGAGGAAGAAGGCAATGAAACTGCTCTTTCTGGTTTATTTTCTGCATTTTTAATAAAGACATCAACTTCGTCTACTTGTTTGAACCTTTTCCTGAATAATAATAAAGACATCCATTCCGCCTACTTGCCTGAGTCCTTTCCTTTCAACCTGCATAACATGAGTATGTTTGAAAAAAGCATTCAACCCTGATACCATGATATTCAGCAACACTCAGAACATGAGGGATTCCCAAAAGAAGCAAGCAGAAACGACAGAATAGCCGTTCAGTAATGGGAAATGAGGCAGTGAGGCTATCGGAATTGGAAGGAAATGAGTTCACCGAGTCGATCAATGTGGATAGATTGAAGCAGTACTTTTCCAGAGGAAGAGAAAACTGAGCAATCACCAAGGTTATTGGTGGACGACCTAACCCAACGGGATATGAAACTCATTCATACATACATGCATACACGTAACGTATTTTGCATTCCTTTTTGTGTTTGTTTTGTTTTGTATTCAAAGGTTTCAAAGAAGAAAGAGAGAAAGTGTCAAATGCAAGCCAACCAGAAGCAGCAATAGTACATTTTCAGCAGCCTTCAAGAATGAATCACGGGGTTGAGGCCCATATCAGTATCAGTCTAGGGGCGAGGCCCACATCTGTATCAGTCTGGCCGGGTATGGCACTCTAGGGGCGAGGCCCACATCCTTATCAGCATCAGTCTGGCCGGGTATGGCACTCTGGGGGCGAGGCCCACATCCTTATCTGTATCAGTCTGGCCGGGTATGGCACTCTGGGGACGATGCCCACATCTTTATCAGCATCAGTCTGGCCAGGTATGGCACTATGGGGGCGAGGCCAACATCCTCATCAACATTAGTATAGCCGGGTATGGCACTCTGGGGGCGAGGCCCACATTAACATCAGATCAGTTTTGCCGAGTACGGCACTCCGGGTATGGAGATACAGAATCAGTTTTACTGGGTATGGCACTCCGGGTATGGAGACATCTGATCAGTTTTGCTAGGTACGGCACTCCGGGTATGGAGACATCAGATCAATTTTGCTAGGTACGACACTCCGGGTATGGAGACATCAGTTTAGCACGCCAGGTACGGCACTCCGGATATGGAGATATTACTGCGACGCCTTGGGTATGAGGTTTAGCACGCCAAGTATGGCACTCTGGGTATGGAGATATTACTGCGACGCGTTGGGTATGAGGTTTAGCACGCCAGGTAAGACACTTCAGGTATGGAGATATTACTACGACGCCTTGGGTATGAGGTTTAGTACGCCAGGTACGGCACTCCGGGTATGGAGATATTACTGCGACGCCTTGGGTATGAGGTTTAGCACGCCAGGTACGGCACTCCGGGTATGGAGATATTACTGCGATGCCTTGGGTATGGGGTTTAGCACGCCAGGTACGGCACTCCGGGTATGGAGATATTACTACGATGCCTTGGGTATGAGGTTTAGTACGCCAGGTACGACACTCCGGGTATGGAGATATTACAGCGACGCTTTGGGTACGAGGTTTAGCACGCCAAGTACCGCACCCCGGGTATGGAGACACCACTGCGACACTCTAGGTACGGAGACGCAACTACGACACCTCGGGTATGAGGTTTAGCATGCCAGGTACGACACAACATCAACTCCACGCAAAACATGGCAAGTCAAGTGGCAGCTGACGAGCTAGGTAAGTGAAAATGCATTGCATAACTTTGATAGGATTGTCACTGTTACACGTTACACAAGTCCCATCAAAGTGGGGGCGACTGTAGGCACTGCATTTTTGCATATAAATCCCAATGATGAATCTCATTTGGAGGCACTACCTTTTAAGTCGTGGAAGCCGCGGGAAACGGACGTCGGAAGGGAAAAGATGGAAATCAGTACTTTGTCGAATTTGACTCGCTTGTTTAGCTTCGGGCTCGCTGGTGGACCTCCGTTTTAAAGCACCTTTAGCCTAAAAAACCCGCAAACACTTAACCTTGGCCCAAAACCCCACACCAAGCCCAACATCAAAAGCCAACCAAACCCACCAACCAAAGACCACACGCCCAAGCCTTGGCCCACACGCCCATGCCCACTTAAGACACATCAAAATTAATTAAATATATATTTAGCACATGTGTAATTAAATAAAACAAATAAAATCTAAATAATCACCTACCAAAATAATAAAAATACTTACACAAATTAAAGAAATTGCATGTCTAATTAAGATAAATCAAATATATTGTATTCCTAACTTAACAAATCTCATGCCTAAACAATACAAATCAAATATATTAGCTTCCTAATTTGAACCAATCTTGTCTCCAATCAATCTTAGGATTTTCTTATTTGACACTAAATCATATCCTAATTAAATGCACCAAATCCCTTCCTTGTCAAGCAAGGATAAACCCTTGCTCTTGTCTATATAAACAACCCAAAACCAAGACATCCCTCCCTTAGATTCACGCACAAAACAACAAGAAAACTCCTCCTCTCTCTCACGAAAATACAAAAACAACTCTCTTAGCTCTCTCCAATTCACGCCCAAGGCACACCCAAAACCTATCAAAATGTTTTGTGATTACCGCATACACCAAGCCCCAAAGACTTGAATTGCCGCATACACTACCCTTCTTTCCCTTCACTGTCGTGCATCACCACTAAACATAGCCCCCACTGCACGCCAAAACAGCCCCCTTCACAGCCCCAAAGCCACGCAAAACATCCCCAAACACAGCCCACACTACACGCCTGAAACACAACCCCAAAACGCCCACTGCACTGCTTCATAAACTGCAGCATATCACACCCCTGACCTGTCCAGTTTTGCAGCAATCTGACCCTTAAAACAGTCCAGAAAGCACCCTAAAACTGCACTAAAAACTGCACTTTTAATCCTTAAAAAACTGCACTAAAAACTGCACTTAAAGCCTTTAAAATCACCCAAAAAAGTAGCCTAAAACACCAAAAACAGTGACCAAAATACGGCAGCAAAACGGCAACAAAACAGCAGCAAAACAGAGTCAAAACAGTAGCTTGAGCAGCGAAACAGCGAGGTAAAACGCAAACCAGTGAACCAGAAAAATTGAGGAGCTTTAACCCTTCCGATCTCCGTGAAACACAAGTCCGAAAGTCGACGAAAAAGGTTAGACCTGAGGGTATTTTTCACATCCATTTTCAGTTGTATTTTTATTATTTATTGAGTTTCGTTTGCATGATTATTATGGAGTGATGCTTGTTGTCGCCTTTTAATAGATAAAAAAAATGCATGTATTGTGAAATGATGTATGTTGTGGCCGTTGAATAAAATGAAAAATTTGTCACCTCTCGTGGTATATAGGATGGAAACCCGGACATAAATTTCATAGCTGATTCCGAATGGACGGTAGTATGATCTGTACTCGGGATACAACTCCACGTACCACTTGTGTAAACGGTGCATGTTTCATTTTATGTTGTTTTGATTTTTTTATTATTCGCTACTTGATTTCCGCATGTTATTTGTTTATGTAATGATGTGATCGAGCGCATAGGCTTAGTAAGTTGGATTAAAGGTCCCCTATCTTGAGGGGTTAAAATCCTTTACCACGATGCTTTGCCATTCTAGTTGATGTATATTCGGTTGAATGTAAGATGTGTTCAATCGGGTATACGAAGTCTGATATTATTGTCTTTATTTTTTATATGCATTATGTGATCGAGCGCATGGGTTTAGTAAGTTGGATTAAAGGTCCCCTATTTTGAGGGGTTAAAACCCTTTACCACGATGCTTTGCCGCGTCGGTTGATGTATATTCGGTTGAATATAAGATGTGTTCAATCGGGTATACGAAGTCCGATATTATTGTCTTTATTTTTTATATGCATTATGTGATCGAGCGCATGGGCTTAGTAAGTTGGATTAAAGGTCCCCTATTTTGAGGGGTTAAAACCCTTTACCATGATGCTTTTCCGTGCCGGTTGATGTATATTCGGTTGAATGTAAGATGTGTTCAATCGGGTATACGATGTCCGATATTGTTGTCTTTATTTTTTATATGCATGATGTGATCGAGCGCATGGGCTTAGTAAGTTGGATTAAGGTCTCCTATTCTGAGGGGTTAAAATCATTTACCACGATGCTTTGCCACGCCGGTTGATGTATATTCGGTTGAATGTAAGATGTGTTCAATCGGGTATACGAAGTCTGATATTGTTGTCTTTATCTTTGTACGCATTGTAATGAAAAGTGCAATGGGCTTATGGTGTTGTACTAAAAGGTTCTCCATTTGGGGGAAGAAAAGCCTAAAAGGTTACCTTTACCACGATATTTGCCGCGTCTTTCTTCTATTGATTGCATCATCTATCCTTGTCTTGGCTTGATCTATTATCATTGTTGTACCCATGTCATGATAGCATTTAGGCATTATTTCTCGTGGTATATAGGATGGAAACCCGTACATAAATTTCATAGCCGATTCCGAATGGACGGTAGTACGATCTGTACTCGGGATACAATTCCATGTACCACTTGGAAAAAGGCCCACGCATGTGTTCGTGTCAATTCTAGATATCTTTTCTACATCACATCACGGCATGTCTATTTTAGCATATAGTTGTCTCTTTTTACCTTATGCATTTGTATTACCACTTTAGTTATCTATTTCCATTATGCGCTTAATTGTCTTTCCTTAATATGCATGCTTCTATGAATGTTATTTGTTTCCGCTTCTGTGTCTACCAATATGAAATTGTATGCTTTCCGTATGTCAATTTATCTTTTTGCATGAATTCAGACATAGATTATATGCCAGTGGGTTGTATGCAAATTTGGACATAGATTGTATGCAAATAGGTTGTGTGCAAATATGAAAATGTGTTATATGTAAACTTAGATATGAGCTTTGTACATATGCATGCGAACTTAGGAGTAAATTATCCTTGGAAATATGTTGCTTAGGCTTGGTTAGATTATTGCACAAATCATTTTATTACAAGTGGCATAAGGAAGGGATCATTCCGAACCCAACGGTTTGAGGTCTTCCCTTGCGAGGGGTGAGTGCGGCCTTAAATCTGTCCCGGTTCATACCGGGTGGCGACTCCATTATTTCTTTGGTTTAGTCCCCCGCGGGCTACTCCGTACTCCCAACCGGGCCACGAGCCCGGAACAGCATGCATCGCCCAATTTCTGTGTTCCCACAGTGACCAACAAATTTCACCGTCTTTGATGTATGACTTCGTATACATGGCTGGACGTATTTCACTTCCAACCAGGCATGTCGTGTCCGGAACTATAAAAATAAATAGGGTGCCCTCAGGTATTACCTTTCAAGTTTCTTTCTTGGAAGTGCGTTAAGCTGTTGCCGGAAGGATTGAAGCTTTCTGTTTTCCTGGTTTGTTGGTTTGTTGGTTCACTGTTTCACTATTTCTGCTCATTATTTCACTGTTTCTACTTCGTTATTTTTGTGCTTCTGGTTCACAATTTTGCTGGTAGTTTCAGCTGCTGTTTTTTGGTTATTTTTGCTGCTGTTTTTGGTGAGTTAGAGGACTGTTTTGGGTTATTTTCGCTGTTGGTTTTGGTGGTTGTATAAGGACTATTTTGGGGTTATTTTTACTGCTATTTCGCGTCCAGATCACGTTGTTTCTGGTTCACAACTGGCTATTTCTACTTCGGATTATTGGTTTCACGGCACTGGTCCCCTGGTTATTTTTTGTTGTTTTTTCTAGTTTTCGGTGCTGGTCTTTTGGTTGTTCTCATGATGCTCTCTTCTTTTTTTCGTTGTTTTCTTCTTTTTCCACGATGCTCTCTTCTTTTTTCGTTGTTTTGGTTTCCTTTGTCTTTTTCCTTATATTTTTTTGTTATTTGTTTTGGTGCTTCTTTTCTCACGCCCATATCTAGGTTTGTTTTTGTATTTCATGTCCAATCTTGAAAGGGAAAAAGATAAGCCTAGGTTTTCTTGGTTTGTCTTTGCCGTGTGAGGTTGAGAGACCATAGGGTTTGGTTTTTTTTGTTTTTTTATAATGCCAAGGGATCTCCTAATCTTGGAAATAAAATCAAGCAAATTTGGGAGATATATTCTCAATTTATTTGGGGAACACAATCTCAAAATTTTGGTGGGGATGGGATTTCAAATCTTATTAAATTGAGAGGTGATTTTGAGGGGATTTTAACATGTGTTTTGCATGGGAAGTTTTATTTGGGAAAGTCATGGGCGTGTGGGCTTGGTGTGGTGGGTCATTGGCGTGTGGATGGATGGGTTGTATGGGCTTTGGGCTGAGTGGGGTGCATGGGCCGAGGCTAGGATTTGAAACAGCGGCTGAATGAGTGAATCTCAGGTGGGCTAGTGAGTCTGAATCCAGTGAGGTGCTAACTTTGGAGGTTTCCCTTACGGCATTCGTTTCCTGCGATTTCTGTAACTTTTCAGATAGTGCCTCCATACGAGGCTCATCATTGGGCTTATGCAAAAATACAGTGTCTACACATGCGTCACTGCTAACATGCGCATGCCACATGTCAACTGAATGGGTTTTACAGCGGAAATCCGGTAACGCAACGGAATAGTGGAAAATCAAAATTTTCCGATTTCAAAACTTTTTCTTGGATAAATTAAATAAACTTATTTATTTAATTATCCAATTATCAAATTATGAAATATTACACAAGAAATCAAATTTTTGTGTAATTACCAAATTGCCCCAAAACTTTGCATTTTGTTCATTTTAGTCCTAAATTGTTCAAAACAATTTTGGATGATTCTAAATCATTACTAAGATAATTCTAACATGTCATACATATCAAAATTCAAAATGCAACATGAAACCCCAAAAATCTTGCCCAAGGCCAAGAGCCTCCAAGCATAACCAAGATGTGCATTTTGCACTTTATATGTTCAAAACACATTAAAATGAAATCCAATCAACCCAATATTTTACAGAGGTACGCTTTGACGCTTTGTAACATACCTAAATCATTCCCAATGATTAGGATGTCATCAACATATAAGACTAAAAATACGACCATGCTCCCACTGGCCTTCTGATACACACATGATTCTTCTGAATTCTTGAGAAAACCAGACGATCTAATGATCTCGTTGAATCGAAGATTCCAACTTCGTGAAGCTTGTTTAAGTCCATAAATGGACTTCTTAAGCTTACATACCATACCTGAGTTTTCGCTGGATGCAATACCTTCCGACTGTTCCATATAGATTTCTTCATCAAGAAATCCATTTAGAAAAGTCGTTTTGACATCCATTTGCCAAATCTCGTAGTCATGATATGCAGCTATAGAAAGCAAAATCCTAATAGACTTAAGCATGGCTACTGGTGAAAACATTTCATCGTAGTCGACGCCAGGTCTCTAAGTGTAACCTTTTGCTACCAGTCGAGCCTTGTAAGTTTCAACCTTACCGTCAGGCCCTCGCTTCCTCTTGTAAACCCATTTACAACCGATAGGAACAATTCATTCGGGAAGCGGAACCAAGACCCAAACTTGATTCTCATGCATTGAGTCTATCTCGAATTTCATGGCACTTTGCCATTTCACGGATTCGATGTCCAACATCGATTCTCTATAGGTAAAAGGATCTGTCTCTTCAACTAAGAGAATATCTAGACTCTTTTCTTGTATCAAATACAAGCGTTCATGAGGTCTAGATACCCTTTCTGACCTACGGAGTGCGTGTTGAAGGTCCTTCATCTACTTGAACTTCAGGTTCCTCCGTTGGTTCGTTGTTTTCAGGTTGGACTTCATCAAGTTCAGCCTGTCTATGATTACCACCTTCTGACAAAAATTATACTTCTAGAAATTTACGAAGCGAGCTACGAACATATTTCGATGCTCGGTATCATAGATTATATATCCCCTCGTATTCGAAGGATATCCAACAAACCTAAACTTTTTCCCTCGAGGCGAAAGCCTATCTTACTAAGTCACCCTGAAATAGGCAGGACAACCCTAAACCTTAATGTAACTACGATTTGGTCTCCTACCGAACCATATCTCATACGGAGTCGTAGGAGGAACAGCTTTTGAAGGAATCTTATTCAAAAGATGTGCAGCTGTTAAAAGAGAGTAGCCATAAGAAATAAGGCAAATCTGTGAAACTCAACATCAATCGGACCATATCCAATAAAGTCTGATTTCTCCTCTCAGACACTCCATTGTGTTGTGGAGTACCTGGAGGAGTATATTGAGCGAGAATCCCATTCTCCTTAATATAATCAATGAAATCACCACTCATATATTCTCCGCCTCGATTAGATGGAGGCATTTAATAAATTGACCAGTTTTGTTTTCTATTTCATTTCGGAACTCTTTGAACTTTTCAAAGGTTTCCGATTTATATAGCATCAAATAGACATAATCTTACCGTGACAGATCATCGGTAAGGTAACGGTAACGAAGTATGAATAACCACTGTGAGAAGTCTGACTTAGTGGACCACATACATCAGAATGTACGAGTTCCAGTAAGTTAGTGGCACGATGTCCAACACCTGAAAATGGGGCTTTGGTCATCTTACCCTGAATACACGATTCACAAGTTGGATAAGATTCAATGGTGAGATCAGGTATCAAACCATTCCTAACCAATTGGGTAAGGGTTTAACGCCTATATGACCTAGCCGCATATTCCAAAGCTCAATATTATTAACAACAGGTAAACTACGTTTATTAACTCCAGTATTTAAAATATATTTTTTAAGTTTGCAATGTATAATGACCATGCTTATTTGGACAACAGAGGATCTGAATATTACTTTTATCATATAAATACAAAGAACAATTCTTAATATTGATACGATAACCTTCTATATCAAATACAAAAAGAGATATAATATTAGCTACACATCCAGGTACAAAATAACAGTCATTTAACAAAAGTGTCCCATTCGGCAAAGGGATCCCGCATACTCCCACTGCAACTGCATCCAGTGAGTCTCCACTCCCGAATCACAACTGCATCTCTCTAGGCTTCAGTTTCCTACTTTCCTTCAGCACCTGCAACGAATTGCAAATGTGATTGGGACAAGCAGAATCTAAAATCATGGTGGAAGTAACGGCTTCACAAGCCAAAGATATATGAATAACTAGAAAAATAAATGTACCTGATGTAGATGCTCTCTCCTTCCCCAGCTGGGTAATATAGTAGGGAAAGTTCTTTTTCTAGTGCCCGACTTTGCTGCAGTGATGGCACTTGTCGTCATAAGCCCTCTTGGGATTTGCTATCTTTGCCTGTGGTTGAGGACTAAAACCCTTTTTCTTCTTCCCTTTCTTCTTCTTTCCCTTTGACCATGTCTGGGAAAGAAGCAGAAAGTGAAGTAGGTCTCGGAAGGCGAGTCGGTACTCCCTTCTTGAGGTCCTCTTCCGCCGTGAGCAACATCCTATGTAGCTCTTGGTAGGTACAGATAATCCCGTTCATGTTCAAGTACATAACGAACTGGCGATAAGAAGCTGTGAGTGAACCAAGAATGACACTCCTACCGAGAATGTCATTCAAAATGAGATTATATTGCCTCAATTGATCGATCAAATCGATCATATGAAGAAACATGCGGGCTAAAGCTTTGCCCCTCATCCAATCGATCATGGAATAGTTCCATTGCGACCTTGTGAACAACAACTTGTTCTTGGTTCTCAAACGATTGTCTTATCATGTCATCATACTATACGCATCTGACATGCCATAGTATTGTTTCTTGAGTCCTGGTGAAAGAAAACTTAAGATGTATGATTTAACTTTTAAATCATCATTCTTCCAAGCTTGGAAGACTTTGCGTTCTTCCGGTGTAGTGTCCTCTGCCACAGCAAGGGGCAGTGGACCCTCAAGAACATATCCCAACTTCTCGGAATCGAGGACAATCCTCAAATCCAAATCCCAATCGGCGAAGTTCTCAGCGCCCTTGAGTTTGTTAGCATCAAGCATACCCGCAAATTGATTAGTGGATGGTACCGCCATCGCAAATCTATCATATAGATCATGAAAAACGGTTAACAGAAATAAAGCAGTTTCATATAATATCATAAGCATAAACTAGATCATGGATTTTTAATCTAAAAATGCCCCTCCCACTAAATCATGCAATAATGTAATCCCCAAACAGAATACAAAGATTTAATAATTAAATTAAATTGAAATAGTGAAAAGTGGATCCCATGAATATATTTCAGCTCACAGCAGAGGCATGGTCTCGCCTATGTATTTCATCGGGTAAAACAACTCATTTGTCAATCACTCACTAGTGACTAATGGCTTTCCGGTCCTGGTCATTTCTCGTTGTGACTGCTAAGGCAGGCCCACAATGAGACGTACCAAGGTTAAACTCGTCAATGAAAACTCAATCTACTTGCGTAACCCTGACAGCTAGGGCACGTTTAGGATTCCGCTTTCGCTTGAATTTATCTAGTATCTAATATACATCTGGCATAAATAAATCTCTATCGGCTACACCCTCATAGCAGAGGCACGGTCTCAGATGTAGTCACATAGAAATATTCATAAACCGTATTGACAAGACATACCATATAACATGCATCAAATACATAATTATATTTAAAACTTATTAATTAGGGATTTTCCGCTAAGTGTCATACACTCTAAATCTAATCAAATTAGATTAAACATTCATGTAAAAAGTTAAGAAGACATGATTAAACATTGATTATAATTTGGCCCAATTTATTCAAAACACATCAAGATCAAATCCAATCAATCCCAAATTTTACATACATCAAATATACATCAAATTATATCATATATATGAAAATCCCAAAAATTTGAATGAGTTAAGAACCATAATTTCACAAATTACTCAAATTGGGCAATTTACATTAAATTGACAAAATTCAATACATTAATCTTCCAATTACCACACCAATCAAATCTCACCATCATGAAATAATCGAGAACAATTCTAGGTTAATTATAAATGGCTAATTAACTCTAGAATGACAACTTTAATTTTCCAATTAATTTATTAAGCTTAATTACACTAATAAGCAAATAAATTAATTATAAATGCATAACATCCTCAAACAAGCAACCAACAAATTCAATTACAAACTTAAGAGTGGAGAGATTAATCTTAGCAACACAATTGAAGATATCTTGAAAAAAAAAATGGAAGAATACTTACATAATTTTCCAAAATAAGATTTCTTCTTTTGATTTTCTTTCAAAACCTCTCAACTCACTTTGTAAACTTTTTGTTGAAATTGTCTAAGTGTTGGAAAAATGAAAACAAAACCAATTTTGTATATTTTTCAACATTGTCGATTTTTCCAATAAAAAAATAAATATCTAATACTTAAATTTTGTTTGATTTTAATTGGTCCACATTTAGCTAAATTAAAGTAATACTTTAACTTTAATAAAGTTATCAAAAATATGTTCCAATAATAACATGCCATTTCCAACTTAATCATTATAAAAGATATTTAATTTATTATATATATTTAATTATTTAACAATTAAATAATTAAATAAAAAATAAATATAAATATAAATATCTTAAATATCTTAAATATATGTATTATATTTACATTAAATATCTCAAATACATATAATAATGATATATGTTAAATATCACAAATTGATATTTAATTAATGCGTATTTAATAATATCAAATAAAATACACATTAAATCGGAAATGACCGTTAGGTCCCGATTGCATGTATTTTTTCTTTTAACCATTTAACGAGTTATAAATAATCAGTATTATCCATAACAGTTTGCCGTAGTACTCTACGAGTATATTTCAATAGTGAGACTCTCTAGATTCATGCATATCAGTCACGAAATCAAATTTCGTTTCCATAATTCACCCACCCGTAAATTATGACGAACACGGATAAACTCTTTGAATCATAAAGGTCGAGGTCAGTGCATACGTATAATTCCTCCGTCACAGGTATCCGGATTATTCCAGAGATATAGATACAAACGTCAAATCTCTATAGAATAATCACGTCGACGTTTCTATTAGCAATCTCTCAAATAACACTTAGAACTTATTTCTACAGTGTACCACGGGCCCATGGATTTAACAGATTGCTAATTCCATATTGCATACCTATGCTCTGTACATAAAGCTGACAGATCCAACGAACAGGCGGAGGTCTGATCTAAATAGATCGGTGGCGTGACTACCATCTAAGTGTGGAGGATAACTCAGATATCCACAATGGTATCTCAAGTCAAAGAATCACTATGCTCACTCAACCCAAGAAGATTTTTATTGACATTGGTGTACCATCTATTTAGAATCTTTGGTGAGTTGTTCAATATTTATCCACTATAAACACCTACACGTCTATACGAGTCTCAAGACTCATGGTTCACTGAGAAACCATCGGAATCCAAGATTCTAATATACGACATGTACCGGTCTCAACGAGTTTACTTTACTGACCAATTAGTGTAAACCTTGATCGGGAACATTATAAGAATGACAACGTCATGATACTGTTGGGGTTTTGGGAGATGGCCGTGGCGGAAGCGCGGTTCGGGCGAGATCGTAATTTAAAATTTTTTTCAAATTACCGAATAAATTATTCAATATCTAATATGAATAATTTATTCATATTTCACCTAAACATATTTATTCAATATCAAATATCAACATAAATAAGGTTGAAACGTCGCGAAACTTTTACGAAAGCCGTTTTTATGCAAAATGACGCAAAACAAATTTTTGACCGAACCGACCACCCGACACTTATGGGGACTGCCCAGGTCAGCCCCAATAGTGTTAGGTCAATTCATGGGCTTCCCAAACAGTGACGAATTCACTGTTTGGACAGTCATCACCCAGTTGACTCAAAAGTCACCCGGTAACGCCGTTTTGGGTGTTTTCGCTTATTTCAACTCCGAAACACTTTCCGGAAATTGTTCCAACTCCCAAAACACATCTATTACATTCATAACACATCAAATGCATCAAAAAATTTCCAGTTTAATTACAACTGATCCATAACCGAAATTTAACAATTTCATGCTTTAAATCCAAATTTTCAAGATTAATCTAATTAATCAAGACTCCAACTAAAGTCACCACATTTGAATAACCCAAGAACAATTCTAGGTTCCAAAAGTGTGGTCATAACACTCTAGAATAGAAAACTCATCATCAAATGAAAAATTTGGATACAAATTACAATAATTCTATCCAACTACACTTCACACACGCCTATAAGCTTCCAATTCATCATCCAACATCAAAAGCTCCAAATTATAAGAAAATGAAGAAACCCTGGAATCCATCTAGCTTAACCAAGAACATAAAACAAACTTTCAAGCTTAGGGATATTGAATATTACCTTAATTCTGCAATTTCCTAAAGCTTTGTTCTTGATTTTTCTTCCTTTTTCTTTGTGAATCATCAAACTAATTTGAGAGAGGCTTCTTGGTTGATGTTTTCGGTCATAAAGGAGAATGAAGAAGAAGAAAAGAAAAATTTCCCTTTTTTAATCCAAGATGATCGACTCTCTCAAGGGTATATTGGGGATTTTGTAACTTAATCAAATCGAATTAAAAAATAAGCTTTATACTAACCAATCAAAATTGGACAAATAAAGTTTAATTTAAATCATGCCAAGTAGACCAATAATAATTGGAAAAGTTCCATAACATTTATGGAAAAAGTTTATTAATTAATTAATAATCAAATATTTAACAATTAAATATCCAAATAATTAATTAATGTAATTATCATTATATATATATTTTTATTTACAATAAATAAAAAATACATATATTTATGGCATGTGTCAAAATCTCATTTGATGAATTATTAATGTCTATCTAATCGTATTATGTATCAAATACAAATACACAAGAATTACGATTGAGAAAATTACCTTTATGCATGTGTGTTATCATTTAACCGATTAAACGATCCGAATTAACTCACTTAATCCGGTGAAGTTATTTTATAATCCGTATTATTCATATCGAGTTGCTCAAATGCTCAACGAGTACACTTCATATTATGGGACTCTCTAAGTTTAGGTTTATCCGTCACGAAATCCAATTTCGTGTCCATAATCCACCCACTCATGGATTATGACAACCACTGATAATCTCGCTAAACTATGCAAGTCGAGGTCATTGCATGCGTATAATCCATCTGTCACAGGCTATCCATATTATACCTGGGGTATAGATGAGAACATCAAATTCGTTCGGTATAATATAGTCGACTTTCAATTTACGATCTCTAAATAACACTCGGAACTGATTTCCGAAGTTATACCACGGTCATGGATTTACTAGATCATAACCACGTGAAGATGCCTATGCCCTATACATAGGACTGACAGATCCTATCTTGATACGCACTGGATATCATGAGCAACATGCCACACCCAACGAACAGGCGGAGGTCTGATCATGTGTAGATCAGTGACGTGACTGCCATCAAAGTGTGGAGGATAACTCATATATCCCACTGTGGAATCTCAAGTCAAAGGACCATTATGCTCGCTCAACTCGTGAAGATTCCTATTGACGTTGGTGTACCATATATTAGGAAATCTTCAGTGAATCGTTAGTGTCTTATCAAATAAACACCTACATGTCTATACGAGTCTCCCGAGACTCATTGTTCGTTGGGATAAACCATCAGACCAAGTCACGATATACGATATGTACTGGTCTCAGCGGATTTTACTAACCGACCCGTGTTAGTAAATCTTGACCAGGAACTTTATTTAAGGATATACATCTTATAGTGCGCTTCCCAAAGTCAATTACAAACTACGTTGTAACTGCGCACTATATTGTAAATCCTAGGTTCTTTATCTAATATACACTTATCACTAAACCAGATTCAGTTTCGATATAATCGTAATCAGATATCTAATCTCAATTAGATCGGATAAGTATATAAAAGACAATGGTGCTACCATTAAATTAGTATTATTATGGAAAATAGAATTGCTTGTATTTATAAATCGGACATAAATACGATCCAGATTGGCACTTTGAGCACAAACCATAACAATTTCTCCCACTTTCTCTAGTGTCAATCCCCAGTATCATATATGTTGGACAATTATGACCCATAGCGTCACTATTTGTAAAATACATTGTGGTTTTTGTACAAATTAACTATGTGACAATGGAAATTGCATTTTATCATTTTGTAATTAGATTACTTGTATATATAAATGATAAAAGTCCTTATGATTAGTTCCGGATTATAAGATATGAGACAATATCAATCCACAAAGGTTTAATACTTAAATATCCCTAGTCGTAGTATTATCGAGACTGGACATCGATAATGCAGAATAGACTAGTATTGTACTTGTGCGCGTTATGGAAGCGTAACATCATAGTTCTCATATATTTAAGTATTGGATACTTATGCAAGTGTGATAGGAGGTTGTGTTTACCGATGGTACGGAAACAACTTCACTCTGGATAGACCCCGCAGAATCCCATGGTGGTAGTATGACTACGTGTCTAGGAATCCGCTTCAGGGGTAGGTTGTATTTGGTCTTAACGTGAGACTTGCATCGCTATACTTGCAACAATCAATACGCTTTGGTTTTGGTCGTCCGGGACTTTAACAGGTTCTGTGTACGCCTCTTCTGGGTTTATTGAGAATCGTAGTGTATTGGGTGTGATGTCAAGACGGAAGTATCACTTCAGTCATATGGAGATGATGATCACGCAGGGATACATAACCGGTTCTCTATTTTGTTGCAACTATCGGGATAATATGACAAGGTCATGATTATCCGATTATAGAGATTAGTTGCTTGTGATCCGATATATGCTTCGTACAGGGCAGACACTATTCCAGTCCCAGGCCTTGCATGTGACATCTGATACTGGATCGCAATATGAAATACTATGTATATTACGCCTGACAAAGATTATATATTCCTTAAAGAATATTTCTGGAGAATTGGGTAGGCACAATACTTTATTAGAAGCCAACCATGTCTCATAAATCGGTAAGAATGTGGTATCGGGTACGCACATGTTCGGATAGTCCGACGACCTGATTTACTGCCAACATATCCAGGGATCTCATGTGTCACTTCCCGAAGATTCACCGATGACGTATGGCTCGAAAAAAATTAATCTGGGATTAATTACGATGAGAATTTATCTGGGATAAAATTATATTAGAAGAGAGAGAACGATTAATTGGAATTAATCGATAAAATAATATATTCGAAATATTAAATGAAATTAGATTTCGACGCGAAATTAAAATTGGATTTTAATTCGGGTGAACGAATTAATTTAGAGTTAATTCGCGAGCGACTTTCGTAATAATTTTGCGAGGCACTATTATTTAATTAAATTGGAGTTAATTACGTCGCTCAGAAAATTCGTTAATTCAAAATTAACGAAACTGAGCCCGGAATATGTTTGCGGGCCCACTCGGATTTTGAATTAATGTGGGGCCCACAAGTCACATCATTAGTCACCTTTTGTGATGGAAATCACATCAACTTTGAGTGATGTGACACAAGTCACTTTTGGTGATGGAGGTGGTTGAGAGCATTAATTGCAATTTTGGCTCTCAACACTTTTTTTTTGTTTTTGATTTTGAATAAACCAATTTACAAATTTTGGTATTTGACTTAGTAATTGTTTTTGAAACAAAAACACAAGTCATTCCTCTCTTTCTTCTCTCCACCATTCATGCCCAAATCACTATTTCTTCTTCCTCTTTGCTTGGCCGAGAGTTACAAGAAGGAAAAGAAAATTTTGTAGCAATTTTTCCTAAGCTAGCACTTAAAAGGAATCATAAAAAGGTTATAGGGAAACATTCCCTAGAGTTTGGAATCTCAACCTTCAAGCTTGGAGCTTCAATATACAACTTCAAATAAAAGATCTTGGAGCACTTCTCAAAGGAAAATTTTTGTTATCAACACATCCTACAACCGATCTTTGTAAGTATAATTCCGCTATACTTCCTTTTCGTATTAACAATATTTCATGCTTGAAATGTTCTTGGGATGAACTTAGAGACCAACAATGGTATCAGCGCTAGGTTGAGCATGAACTTAGGGTTTATATTCTTGATTTGGGTATTTTTGATTTAAGCATGTTTTGATCAAATTGTTTATTTGAGTATGCTTATATAATGTTAACTTAGAGTTGTGCATGATCAATTTGAAGAAAAATTAATTGGATTAATTTTCCCCAAATGCTTAGGCTTGGCCGAATACTAAAGAACCCTAGGTCATGGTGATTTTTTGTTTTTTAAACCATTGGATGTGTTTAAAATGCTTGGATATAGTGATTTGTGATTTAATCGGATTGAAATCGAAATCGGATATAAAAATCTTTCCATTACCGTGACCAAAGGAGCATGTTATTGACTTGATTTTGGTTCAATAATGTTAGACATGTGTTTAATATAATAAAGCATGATTAATTGATTAAATTAGTATTTTGGAAATGTTGATTTATATAATTGATTATGGATAAGCACTTTAATTAATTAAATTGTGAAATTTGGAATATTAGAATTTAATTAATTGGGCATAATTCGGAATTGGGCTATAGTTGTTGTATTTGGCCTATTGGGCTTGGTTGGGCCAAGTTGGTTTAGGACAATTGGATTGGATCCAAATTGGGACTAAACCATTCCATTAAGTCCAAATATAATATATGGGCCTTTAAATATTAATTTGGCCTAATGGGCTAAAATTAATTTTGTGGCAAATGGTGATTCCTTATTTGGCTTTGGTTGCCAAAGTCCATGCCTTAAGAAATTATTTGAAAGCCTATTGGACTTAAATTAAATTAACATTGGATGTTAATTGGGCTTTGAGACCCATTAAGATTAGATTTAGAATCTAAGTCGTAAAGGCACATTAAAAGTGTAATTATTTAATTTGGAATTAAATATAGAATTAGTATTGAATACAAATTAAATCGTATTTAAAATTGTAGTTCGATATAATTCAAGAATTCGTACTTTGAGTACTTATTCTTAATCGAGTTGGACTCGCGCAAATCAAATCGTTGTTTGAACATTGGATGATCACTTAATTCAAAGATTAATTAATTGGATTAGATTGATTGAATAACATGGTTTGTGTGAATACATGGATGTGTTGTATAAATAATGTATATCAGATGAATATTAGATGGGTGAGGGCAATTTTGGAAATTGTTGTAATAAATTTAGAATTTACTAAATTGGACCTGCATGTCCAGCCTTTATCTCTCGATTCTTTGTAATTATCTTCTCACCAATTCCCCTCAATATAATGAGGTTTCTTTGATGTATTATGTAATTGGGTAGAAGTTAGAATAGTGCTAGCTGGGGAGAGGAAAGTGAGTGATTTGTTCTAGGAACAATTTGTGAGATATCCATCCGCATGTCATTATTAATTTATTTACCACGCCTTATTATGCTTTTAGAATGCATGCTTAAGTGTGTATGATGAGACCTAATCAAAGATAATTTTTGGTTTCCAATTACGCGAAAAACCCTCAACAAATATTAAACGTTTTCCTTCCATTGAATGATTCATTCTCAAGATCCAAGATTGGCACAGGTTTGTTGGCCAAAGTCAAGACCTTTGTCCATCGCGGATGTGTTTGAATCATGAAGGCTTTGTTCCATATCGTATGTCTTGCCCAAGTTGTGATTTGTTGGCCAAAGTCAAGATCACTTCTTATTCATCGACATCGATTACGAAGCTTTCCAATTTCAATGGGTCCCACTTAACTGGAATCATTAAGCTTGTTGAGCCAAAGCCAAGGCTTAGTTGATTCAGACGAAAAAGGTTACGAAAATATATTGGATATATTGGCATATATATTGTATATATGTTTCAAACTTAGAGGTCCACCTACCGGATCTAGGAATTGGATGAGATCCAATTGATCTTAGAGATCTACCTAGTTAAATATCATACAGCTTGTTGGCCAAAGTCAAGGTTGTGTATTATTTAACGGGATCCTAGCCCACTAGGAAACTAGGTTTCCCGAGTACTCAACAGAGGGTTAGAGGCTCGCCGAAAAATAGTGGGAGGCTAGTATTGAATTTCCAATTTCATTCAAATATTTGGCATTACGCGCTTTCAAATTATTTCGTCAATTATATATTTATTAGTTAGACTAATGTTCTATTATTTTTCTTGTAACAGTTGGACTGTACCCAAATATCGTTAATTGAATAGTTTGACTATTGCAATTAAGATGGCTGGAAAGATCGGAGTTAGAGACATTATTTAATGGCGCGAACTTTCCTGATTGGGATATGAACCTCAGGATTGTCCTGGGGGCTGAGAGGATGCTCTATACGATAAAGAGACGCCTCGGGCCTAAGCCCGGAAATGAGCAGCCGCTTGAGCTTGAGCTTTGGAAGACTCATAGTGATGACAACTCAACTGCTAAGTCCGTCATGCTCGCTGTGATTACCCCTCAATTTCGTCGCCAAAATAAGGGATTGGATCCATATACTATGATGGTAAAATTGAAGGACCTTCACCGAACTAACCTTAGATCGCAAATGTATAAATTGAAGAAAAAGCTTTTTCGCTCTCGAATGTCGGAGGGTACATCTGTTGAGCACTATGTGTCACCGATGATTGCCGACATTGAATAGCTAGGTCAGCTAGGCATAACCTTTGAGGATGAGACTTCTATAGATTTGATCTTGTAGTCTCTTCCTGATAGCTGGAGCGGGTTCATCATGAACTACAATATGATGAACCAAGACCATACTCTTAGAGAGCTTATGGGAATGCTGCGTAAAGCAGAAAAAGAGCTGATGAATGGCAAAAAGAGCGAGGCGCACTTCGCTTCAACATCTCAGTCTCCCAAGGCTTGGCCGAAGGCTATTCGAGGTGTAAAGAAGAAGAAGAAGAAGAGAAGAAGAAGAAGAAGAAGAAGAAGAAGAAGAAGGGCAAGGCCAAATCGTCAAAGTCTTCTGGGGGAAGGTTAAGGACAAATCCCAAGATGTATGCCTGCAATGTGGAAAACGGGGTCACTGGAAGCGTGACTGTCGTGAGTACAAGGCGCACATGAAGGAAATCAAAGCGGCAAGGCACCGGCTTCAGGTATGTTTGTTATAGAAATAAACATGTCTACTTCTAGTTTTAAAAATTGGATTTTTAATTCTGGTTTTGGTACTCATATATGTACTGATGTGCAGGATCTACAGATTAGCAGGAGACTGGCCTCAGGAGAGATTGACCTCCGCGTTGGAAATGGGACTCGAGTCGCCGTTTTGGCCGTCGGGACTTATATTTTAGAACTGCCATCGGGGCATGTACTTAATCTTTCAGACTGTTATTATATACCAAGTTTGACTAGGAATATTATATTTGTATCTTTATTGGCCCAATGTCGCTATACTTATATTTTTAGAAACACTGGGGTATCGTTAACGACATGGTGTCGATTACGACGAAACATTTTCACCTGTTGCCATGATTAAATCCATTCGGATTATGCTTGCTATTGCTGCATATTTTGATTACGAGATATGGTAGATAGACGTCAAAACCGCTTTCCTTAACGGAAACCTTTTGGAGGATGTGTATATGCAACAGCCTGATGGTTTTATCGTACCTAAATATGCAGACAAGGTTTGCAAGTTAAATCAATCTATTTATGGATTGAAGCAAGCTTCGCGTTCTTGGAACCAACATTTTGATGAGATCATAAAAGAATATGATTTCGTTCAAAACGAGGATGATCCTTGTGTATATAAGAATGTTTGTGGGAGCGCACCGACATTCATTGTCTTTTATGTCGATGATGTATTGCTTATTGGCAATGACATTCCCATGCTACAATCGGTGAAAGCTTGGCTTTCATTAAAATTCTCCATGAAAGATCTGGGAGAAGCAGCCTTTATTCTAGGAATAAAGATCTACCAGGATAGATCTAGAAAGCTGCTTGGACTCTCCCAGAGCACGTACATTGACAAAGTGTTGAAGAGATTCAACTTCGAACAGTCTAAGAGGGGACTATTGCCAGTGTCACATGGTGTCACTCTATCTAAGGACATGTGTCCTAAAACTTAAAATGGGAGAGACAACATGAGTCGGATCCCGTTCGCCTCGGCAGTCGGATCGATCATGTATGCCATATTTTGTTTGAACAATGGAGCAGTAAGCTGGAAATCTTCCAAGCAAGAGACTGTTGCCGATTCAAAAATAGAAGCGGAGTATATTGCTGCAGCTGAACCAGCAAAATAGGCAGTTTGGATCCGTAATTTCCTAATTGGATTAAGAGTAGTTCCGTTAGCAGCTGAGCCCGTTCCATTATATTGTGACAACAACGGGGCTATAGGGCAGGCTAAGGAACCGAGGTCTCATCAACGATCCAAGCATGTTCTTCGACGTTTCCATCTGATTCGTGAGATCATACATCGTGGCGATGTGAAGATCGAGAAGGTTGCATCAGAGGCCGACATTGCAGATCCGCTGACGAAAGCTAATCCTCAGCAAAAGTTTGAGCGACATGTACATAGTTCAGGTGTTAGATGCTTGAGTGACTCGCTATAGGCCAAGTGGGAGATTGTTGGACAATTATGACCCATAGTGTCATTATTTGTAAAAGACATTGTGGTTTTTGTACAAATTAACTATGTGACAATGGAAATTACATTTTATCTTTTTGTAATTAGATTACTTGTATATATAAATGATAAAAGTCCTTATGATTAGTTCCATATTATAAGATATGAGAC
>SKCR01000454.1:0-29029 GCA_019454045.1 Zanthoxylum bungeanum | reverse complement strand
ATATATATATATACACACACACTTTAAGAATAGTTTATAATAGTAATTTTCCCAATGTCGGACCACCTAGTGTCCAATATTACTACATGACTATTCTAAGGTCGATGTCATTCTTAGCATATTTATATATCAATCTAATATGCATAATTACAATACCATTAATAAGGTTTGAAATGAAAATGTAGTTATTTTATTAATAAATAATAAAATATAATGTACTATACATTATCCAGATTGGCGCTCCAAGTATCAACTCCAACAAAATATCTATCTAGTTTTATTATTTATTGCTAAAGAGGTGCTGGCAGCACCTGTTTCCACCGTTGCGGTGGAACAAGCCTTCAACTTAGGAGATATTATTTTGGAAGCGGACGATCTTCATTACATCCAAGCACCTTAGAAGAAACCACATGTGTCGATGATTAGACCAGAGCTGATGTAAGGCAACAAGAAGATACCCCAAATGATTTTGAAGACTTGTTCGAAAATAAATCTGCAAGCGGAACATGAGTTGAATGATCAATAACAGGAATAGATAACAATGATGAGTAAATAATTATAATGGAGTTAATTATCTAAAAAATATAAAGAACTATATGAGCTTTGATTTCTCTCACTCTAAGAGACAGCTTAAGTTTTTATAAATTTAATTCAAACTCTTTTATTTTTAATTTAATATAATAATTTTTTCATTATTTGTATTTGGTAATATTAATAATATTCCATTTCTATTTTTTTAAATGAATGTTTAATTTTTTAAATTAATCTTAAAAAAAATCAAAATCAGAATCGGAACCGTCTAATTCGATTCCATAATCTTGTGGAACCGGAATGATCCGATTCGGTTTTGATTTCACAAGTGTGGAATCGAAAACTATTCGGTTCGGTTCCGATTCGAACCGAACCGGTAGCCAGCTACGAGCCCAGTGAGCCTTATTTTCATATGTCGGTGCTTTTAACATCTTGAATAGTGGCTTGTTTCCATAGCAATACGCTATTCAAAGCCCCTAGCATCGACTTTTAAGGTAGTAACAATAATTGAGTAAATTTTGACATACAATATACATAGATCTTTTTGGTACAAGGCCTACAACAATGACCCTTTCTGAAATATTATGCAATAACTAAGAAGCATAAAATTAAAGCCAGCTTCATCAACCTTGTAACACACATTCAGTTCTATGCTATATCGTAGCTAATGGCTGACAAATTTCTAATCTGAAATATCAGTATTTTTTTTTTCAAAAAAATATAATAATAAAAAACAAACAAAACAAAAGGGCATGTCCCCCTTCTTGCAAGAAATCACTATCTACATGTCTTGTTGTCTAAAGAATAAAGGAGGAAACAAACAAATCTAAGGCATGGATCAGCTTCAAACTGAAAAAATACAAAGGCTTTTTGTTTTTTCTTGGGTCGCATGCTCTTACAAAGAGAATATGGTCGTATGCTTTTAATTATTCTTAAGAATTTGGATCTAATGTTAAATTGAATTGTGTTAATTTTTTCATAATCTTCTATCACATGCACTTTAATAATGATTTATACTGTTAAGATTAAATTGCTATTCAATATATAGATATATATATATATATATATATATATATTATATATATATATATATATATATATATAAATTTATTAAAATATCAATACAAACTTTAACTCATTACCGAATCAAAATCTTATTATTAGATTCCCTGACCCTCACTGCAAAAATTATTACGTCACCCACAACATTCTTTAATCATAAGTTATAATCATGTAAAAAAGTACTGTGCAAAAAAAAAAAAAAAAGTGCTTTCAAGTTTTCAACTATTTTATTTACCTTTGCTAGCAGTGCTTCATGGTGCATCCAATCAGCTTTGTTGCATGAAGGATCGTTTTCAAGGTCATGCAAGGCTGCAACCTGTATAGTTTTAGAGTCGGGGTTCATGTAATTGAAGTTTAAAATTTTCTTTCAAAATCATTTTAAGGATCGTGTTTATGTCGTTTTTTATGTAAACAAATTGTTCCTTAAATTAGTCAATATTAATTTAACCATGCATGCAGTAATTTTATTTATCAACATAAATAAAAACAATGATAAAATAAACATACTTGAATGCGTTTATCATTTTTTTAGAGCCTTCTGAACAAAGAAACTTATTTTCTTTCTTGGATGTCGAAGTCTTAGATTGTGGATCAAAGAAACTTATTTTATTAACCTTTAATAATATCATTGAATTTGTAACATAGACGAGAATTATATTTGTGCGACCGTTCTACGTTCATTATCGAGTAGCAGTATGATGATATTAACTCTTTAATATTTTAACTTTATGATATCCCACAGACCATGGGTAAACGCCTAGCAGCATGTTATGACCCATAGTCGATGAATGAAGTGAGAAAACATATGAACCTGTTAGGATACACTTCGAGTATGTCATCTCATTCCTTCTGATATTTATGTTCTATATCGAGTTTGAGATCATGGTTAGGTCAATTTCTTACTACTCGAATTATTTCAAAACTCGATCTCGTGGATTTGATATTCTTAAGATATCGACTGCCTTATTCAAAAACTTAACTTTGAGTTTCTTTGACACATCTCTAGCTTTTATTATCAAAGCTACGGATTCCTTCTTGAAGCACACATGACTTCGTGCATTAATAGTTCAAGACCATCTAGTATTTATTCAAAGGACGTGGCTAGTCGAATGAGGATATACTAGTGAACCATGAGTAATATTACACAAGTTACCATGTGATCTCAGGTCAGAGGATATAATGACACAAATGTATTATTACGAATATAAATGACCTTAGATAATATTATCATGTGATCTCACGCTTCTGTGGTCGTGTTCGATATTTCATTCTACTAATGAAGATACCTATTGTTTGCATCCTTATAATATGAGACATATCATCCATTCTATTAACATCAAATATCAATTTAAGCGACACACAACAATATTGGTCAAGTGGCATATTATTATCCTATATAATAATCACATTTTATCAAGAACTTAATTTGAGATTTATATAAATGTTGTTGACTCTCATAATTACAAACGTCTTTTAAATTAACGATATTTATCTGACATAATATTTTGGGATATACACATAAAATATGGATGTAGTGATGTGTAGAAAATAAATGTCTTTTATAAATAAATAATAAATTGTATTATAAATATTACACTTTAAACCACGACATATATAATAAATTTTAGGACATACACTTAGAGGTGTGCATTAATCGGTTTTAACCGAACCGTTCCGACCCATTTTTTTATTACGGTTCGGTTAATTCGGTTATTGCGGTTAAAATTTTTAACTTTTTCAATTATTCTATTCGGTTACGGTTATGAGATTCGTATAACTGAACCGACCAATTAACCGAAATTAATATATATATATATATATATATATATTAGCGTGTGTGAATCCTTTAATTTGTTAGAGTTAAGATAGTCTGCATGTAAACTCTCAATTGGTTGTAGTTATATTGATTTGATAATACTACCCGAAAATAAAATTGATAAAATTCAAATGACAAGTTGCATTAACAGCTTGGTTTTGACTCTTTTAATTTCTCTCAAGAATTTAAAGGTAAAAATACATAAAATTTCAAATGTGTAGATTTTGCATCGTGGTGGATTCGTGACCCTTAAAATTTCTAACATAGCAGGTTTGGAATGAAATCTAAGGCCGTGACAATCATCGAGGGTTTAAAAAATATTTCTCTCTCATGTAATTAAATATAGATATATTTAATCAAATGTTAGTTAGAATCGGATATTTGATCGAATTAGTGATCCAAAAAATTTAATGCGTCAATGGTTCGACCGGTTGAAACGTTCCAAAAAAATCGGTAGAACCGACCTACATCATATATAATTTTACTAATTAAAAATTATAAAAAATATTAAATTTTAATTTATTGGATTGGTTAATAACCAAATTAACCATAACCGACCGAAATATAATGGTTAATTGGTTAATGGTTATGTGTCATAAATTGGTTAAATCGGTCACATTTTTATTTAACCGAAAATTTCGGTTACGGTTAAAAAATCAAGGATTAACCTACCGAACCGACCGATGCACACCCCTACATACACTCTAACACAACCAAGTCACCGCGGTAGAGTTTAACCGCCAAGTTCGGGATGGATTGGTGTGGTTCCTCTACGCCTAGGACACCAGAATATCGAACCATGAACGAAGAAAGGCATGCGAGAAAAGCATATTGGCTAATGATTGTGAGGCCCCACTTCTTGACTGGAAGGACACCAAAGACCTCCGCCTCTGCGCGGTTATAATTTTTCAAATTGATGATTTGTCATTCTAATTGTAACAGCATTATCTACGAGGCTATGGTCAAAAAGCAAAATTGGACTGTTTTGATTTGTTTTTATGTTCATGTAGTTTGGATGGAATCCGAAGTGTATAAACCTACACTAATATCTCATATAAATAAATTACAACAATCGTTCTCTTCCTATGATGATTTAAGATCAAAGTCCTCAATCACTTTTTTTTTTTTTTTTAATTTTTTGAAATCGTTGGAAATCTCACCGTCAAATCACTATTTTCAGGCTTAAACGGAGCAGGTAAAACCCCCGATTATCCCATTATCTCAGACTCTTACAAGAAACGAACTCTCTGGATTTGAACTCAGGACCTCAAGGTGGGATTCTGAACCCTACACCACTAAGCCACGCCCCTGGAATTTTTTAGTCGGTAATAAATTACCAATTGAAATAGGCTTGGTCGGTAAAATTACTGACCGAATTACCTACTGAAACATATAATTCAATCGTGAATTTCTTTACAAAAATAGATTTTACCGACTAAACTGTATTCGGTCAATAATTGTTGGCTCCATTAACGTTCAGCGCTAAATTTACCGATCGAATATTCTCTTTCGATAATTTTGGTCAATAATTCAACATTTTCTTATAATAATCCTGGATCTGGTGGTTTGACGGAGGGATTTCTATTAAAAAAAAAATTGGCAACATAGCTAAGAGTATAAAATTTCAATTTTTCATATTTCATATCCTTGAAAGGCGTAACGTATAAACTCACTAAGCTAAATCTCAGAGACATGAAGAAAAAAAATACATGGAAAATATTTGGTGGATAGGAATTTTTCTCATTTTACTAGCCAAACACACATTACACTGATAGGTTCATTTTAATTTCGAGTCTTTGCAAATTCTCTAAACAATATGATCATAATAAACATTTGCATGGTAGCAAATTTTGTGAAGCTAGCCGTGTGGGGGAATATTTTGAGTCAGCCAAATCAAAGGCTGTGATGAGTGTGATTCAAGCGGGGGTGATGAAGAGGCGACGGCGTAGCTACGGTGGCGTTGAGGAAGTGCGGCAACGGCGGAGGCAAAACTCCTTGTGGTGATGAGCATTGATAACACTTGGTAAAGAACCCAAATGTATCAATTTGGTGTAGGAAATTAATCATGCTCGCCCACCCACCAAATCCAAACCCAACAACTAGTACCCACACTACTACAAACACATTGATCGTGTAAGTCCCTACCCATCTTCCCACAAACTTTGGTGGTTGCTCCACTGCATTCTGCTTGATCACATCACAGCCGTCCATCAGATCAGATCAAAGATCAACTTAATCAATAAGAATCATGCAAGTACATTATAAATTTGTAGACAGGCATAAAGTTCATTACTAGTGATGTTAGATTAATGGTTACGTTATGACAGACGACATTGTCACGTTACTATGATAGTTTCATTTACCTCTCGTGCCGCGGTGGATTTGAAGGTGAAGATGTGGGCAAGGGCAGGGATGATGTAGACTGTGAAGCTGACAAGAAGTGATCCAACGGTTGAGTTGATGGGGCCAAAAAATGGGAAGATTATAGCCAAAAACCAAATGGGGATCACCACAGGCAATCTTGCTGCTGCTCTTTTGCACAAGCTCTTGCATTCATGCATCCCTATTGCCTTCTCCCATACAAAATATAATGGTGTGCATGCAAACCCAAATGTAATAAACTGCGTAAACAAATAAACGTTACAACTTTAGAACCTGAAACTTTAAAAGCCTATTGGCAATGCATGTAATGTACGTAACCAGTAGCGGAGCCAAATATATAGGAAGTGGGGGCAATTGTCCCGCCTCTCAACTTAAATTTGAGATAATTTTGATTTGTCTCTTTTTAATATCTATCACTTTGTTTGAAAATCAAATTTTACATTCACTAAATTAAAATTAAGGCTACATCACTAATTTTAGGGAATGGAATGTATACTTGCCTGGTGGATGATCATTAAAATGACAGCCATATCTCTGAAGTGGGATTTGGGGAAAAGAGAAAAAGCATTGGAGTGATCAAGAAGCATGTCTCCAAATGCCCAATACACAGCAGCTGCAGATGGAAGTGTCAGTGTCAGCACATACACGGTAGCCAGCAAGTATATGGCCTTGAATTTCTGAGGCTTCCACATTGCGTGCATAATCTCTCTGCATATCCCAAATAAATTTCATCTTTAAGAACCCTAACAGTAACATTACATATAACATTATGTTCATCTAAAAAAGAAATAAAATATCTAACACCTAGGATTATTCATTGATCAAAGAACTCAATATAGACCCTTCTTCTTAGGAAAATGTTATGGATATAGATAAATGACACAGATCTAACCACGCTAAATTTGTGTCATTCTGAGAGAAAAAGAGTCAGATTCAATGATATGAATATAACCACATAAACATCAGTGATTAAATTTGTGTCATTTATTTCTCCTCTTCTTATGATAAAAGCAAAAGCAACAAGAAAGATCATTGGCTTTCTACATTGAAAAGCAAAAAGTTAGGGGTTACCAGACAGACTTTTTTGCTTCCCACGCTTAATAAGGGTAATTTGGGGGAAAAAAACTTCACAAAATTCACCAGAATTCAGTGCCGAGTTGAGCATTGCAGTGAATTTTTTTTTTTTTTATAAATTATGATTGGTGGTTAAATTAAAGAAATATTGATATTCAAGAACAGAGAATCAATATGAAAATATTTTAAATAATGTAGCCAGATTAGTAAATAAGGTAATTAATCTAAGCTTGTCTTACACAGTGACAGCATGTCCCCCAAATGTGTAAAGAATATTTGTAGCCCCAGTAAAATATAGCACCAACTTTGTAGGACCTGAATGCTTAACTCCTTCAACCTATGCACATGAATTTAATTTAATTATAATTAACATCAATTTGCAATAATTTAATAGCGTTAATTACACTATTTTATAGCTTTCTTTGATTGTTTAATTACCTGGCCATGGAGGAGAGAAGCAATGGTGAGGTACCAAGCAGCATAAGTAGTCATTACTAGGCCAAGAAATGACCAGATTCTGTAATTGTGAAATGAAGGAATAAAAACTGTGGTGGCACAACAAGCCCCAAAGATGTAAGTCCAAGTTCTTTTGTCCAGATTATCATTTATGTAATATACGTTGCTGCAACAAATTCAAAATTAAACAATCAATTAAGATTCTTTCACAAAATAATATAATCATATACCGTAAATTTTGAAATATTATATTTTATTTGTAAATTTTTGGTAAAATAACATTTTACGATTTTTCAATCAAAATCTTAATAGACTGTTACATTTTAACACTAATATTAACAAATTAACGGGAAAATAATAAAATGTTACTACTAAAATTATATAAAATTTAATATTTTACTATTTTTCCCTTTGATTAATTTGATCTTGATGTTAATATATAACGGTCAATTAAGATTTTGACAAAAAAATAATAGTGCTATTTTGTCATAAATTTAATAATAAAATATAATAATTTAAAATTTATAGTATCTCGTTATTATTTTTGAGATAAGTGAAGTAATAAAATGTAAATAATAATAATTGGAGGCTCAATCTCAATTCAATATTTGGTACCTTGCACAAGCAATGAGTTGAATGACAGATCCAAACAGAAGAAAAGTACAATTAAATGCCAAACCCACGTTCCTCCATTGCTTTCCAAGGAGCCCATCAAGAACTTCAAACCACTAAAACACATAGATTAATTAAAAAACTATACAGTGAGCAAATGTGACATAATTTTATAATTGTTTGTAAATAGTGTTGAAACTAGGTTATTAATCAGACAACGTCGTGTTATCGTGTCACCTGAATGACATGGTTTCTGAAATCAACTTTCTCTCTTTCTTTTCTTGTTCTGTATTCAACATAAAGTGTACTAATGAGATAAGCAGTCCAGCTTCCAAGCAACCCATAAAAAAGCTGAAACAGAATCCCAGAGAGCATCCCCAGCTGGGAAAATGAATATGGCAAAGTGAGCAGCACTTGAGCCACCTGCAAAAATATATCAGACACACAAATTAATCACCCATTTTGATCAACTGGGTCACTGTTCTTTATCAAAGGAAATTTTTACACTCGAAGATTAGTTATGTATGAAAAAACTCGAAAGTACTGAATTAATTTAAGTAACCTGATTTGAGGCACAGCTAAACCAAGCATCATAAACAGAGCCACCATGCCAAAAGAACTTGGAAAGCTTTGATTTAATGTTCTGTGGCTTCCCTTCAGTCTCCATTTCGGCATAGCTTCCTACAATCACTGTCTCAGCTGCCGCCATTAAAGCTATTTTTTTCCCTTCTTCTTTGTAATGGCTTCTCTATTAATGGTAATTTTTTTTTTTTGGTGTTGTAAAAGGGCTTGAATGGGAGTGAAAATGGAGGTGAAGTGAATATATATAGAAGTAAAAGACAGTGAAGGCAACAGAGCTGGGGTCTCGATGAGTGGGAAAGGGCTGTGTTTGAAAGGCATTTTAGACAGCGCTTTTGGGGAAGTGTAAAGTTTTTACTTTTTTTGTGGGTCTTTGATGAAATATTCTATTTTTAAATCCCTTTTTTGTAAATTAGTAGTTTTGTTGTTTAGCTTATAAATTTTTTTTAAAAATAATTAAAATGATTTAATTAGTAATTATGTGTTTAGAGTCAGTATAAGACCCCCTTCAGAGGCAGGATGCTACCGACAGAAGACAGGATTGACCCGTCTCCATAAGCCTCTAAATTTACGAATATTCGGCATGATGTATCCTAAAACCGGACAACTTGGATCTCAGTCCAGCATCAAACGATCCTGAAATAAACATCATATATCAAAATGGACCTCAGGTCCACACCAACACATCAAAAACATTACCTAAGGGCTTCGTGCCCATATCATCTATCAACACTCAAGGGCTCTGCCCACAACATTATAAGAAATCAAACATTTATTTAATATTTACAAATAACGTGCTCAACACGACAAATAAAATATTAATCTCAAATCCTACACTTCTAAAGCTTATCCCATGACACTTGTGAGGGTGACTGCCGATTGGGAGATTCGCGTCTCGAGCATGTCTTCCAAAGCGGTTGTAGTTGACCAATCTGGAAGCCAACCTGCAAAACTAGCAAACTGGTTTGGTGTGAGTTTTAAAAACTCAATAAGTAAACATGCTACTTTAAACAAACAAGTCAAACATATCATAGATTAACAGAATTAATAAATTGTTACAAGTTCATATTTACCAACTTTTATTATCCTTTATACTTTATCATGATAAATTTTTAAATCTACATATTCACATATATGTCAATCTATTAGCCAGACATCCAAATCACATAAAGCATCGACCCAAACATCACAAACAAGTCGTCTTACATCGAATCCATTTCCATTATATGTGACGTGGCGCAGACTTATTATACTTTATTACAATTAAGCATCTTTGAAATATCATCAAATCGATGAAACAATCACACTTCTTTCAATTCGAAACATACTTCTCTTATATACATGCAAAAAAAATATCGTAATTTTTATACATATAAGTACATACCATTACAACTTGGCAAACCCGCTTTATAACCTCTGATATTCTCATCGGTTTCAAATCATCCATTCATTTCACATAAGCGTACACAATCCATACATAACACGAGTTCTATCATACACATACACTCAGAAACATTTACAATCATCGTGCAACCAACCACGAAGCACACACAACAACCGATACATCAAAGTTCACATCATTCAACAACATATACATACGGCTGGCTTACACACACAATGCTTATACGAGACTCATTACCTATTTTATAATAGGTATGAGATGAATTTCGTCTGAACGGATTCCTAACCAGCTGGACTACTACGTCGTGAATCATGTAATCGAACATACACATAGGCGCTCACACCATATAACATAAACTCATCACAAGAATTTTCATACATAAGCGCATACACGACAAATAATCCAAACATCATTCAAATACTCATATACATACATATATTTCAAACATACAAATATACACCTTATTACGAAATCAAATCTCATATCTCTCACAGTCCTCACATCTCTTCATTTATCAATCAATCATATTCTTTACTTATCAATCAACATTCACCATTCATATATGTATCCAATCAGTCACAAACTTCCATCCCTCGGAAAAGACTTAGACTATACCAACCTAACCTTTATACCACTAGATCATATGCATTAGTCATTAATAAATTTATTCCAATAACACACATCTACAAGTACAAACATAAATTTAGAAAACATGACTTATTCCTTTTGCCGATCTACCATACACCAATTATCCATGGCATAACATCATATTCCAATACAAATACGTGTATCAATACTTATACATATACTTTTTCATTTATGTATACATATATATGCCATTACACATTCATACACTTACATACATAAATACATGCATATAGACATTGAACTCGTCAATTACTTCACTTTATGAAGTAAAGCAATAACCAAAAATCCATACTTGTGGTGGTCGATTACTTAACCATACATAGTCTCGCACTTCTTTCTCAATACCATCTCTTATCTATTTTCGTCTTAACCTAAACACTTCAGTCATTTCTCTATATATATAAACATAAATCAACTTTCAAGTATGCATCACATGAGTTACTTACCTGGCTTCACGAGCACTCCAGGTCCTAGTCAAGTTTGCCAAAACAAATGGCGAAACATCGTTAGAATCGCAACTTATGAAATTTCCGACTTAGCTTTGACAAAGTTCCGGATCTTTTCGAGACAATCAAATCCAGTCCGATTTCAATACTTTCAGTTCTATTACTCTTAAAATATCATTATAAACTATTACAAACCACTAATTCACTTAAATCCCCGATTTACGCAATTTTAGAAAATCTTTCAAAAAATATCTGAAAACATTATGGAATGGTCCAGAACCCTCCGAACCTTCCCGGATTTAACTAAATATTTTCATAATGTCATAAATAACTCATAACTAACATTAAAATCAAAACACATCATTATATCCAAAAACCCACTTTTGTCGGAAACTAACATATTTCATCGAATCGATCAAACTCGTTCCGTTTTCACTTGGATTCTACCAAATGCTCATATTCAATATACTAATACTCAAACAATTCAATTTATATAAATACTCTAATCCACAAAGCTACTGGATACATCCGTACATTTAGCGGAAAACTTGAAATTATCGGATTTTTACCATGAGGACTTACCGAGATTTGGAGGCCATATATGGACTCCAAACGATCCCACAAACGCGCTAGAATTGACAAAATTTTGATCGGAGTTACTGTTCATCATATGTCACTATTCATATGAAATTTCTTCTATCGATTCACGTGCAACCAAGGGCCATTCCGTAAAACCGACAACGCAACCTTGTAGTATTCTCCGAGAGCTTCGATTTGGCGGGTGGCTCGGGCTGTGAAATGAAGTGATAAGCCAAGATCAGGAAACCAACCTTCACTCGCATTTCCTTTCGGTTTCGTAGGAATCCGGTGACTTCAGGCCGGCCACCGGCAACTAATGGGTGGGGGAGTGTCGGTGCACCTTTCTATGGTGGCGCGCCGACCGGCGGTGGCTGGCTGGCCACCGACACAAGCTTCAACCAGAAACATATGGATGGGTCAGGTGGAGAGGATGTGAAGCTTATGTCAATTATGTAATTTCTTGAAACTTAGAGGTATATATAGAGTAGTTTCTGGAATTTATATTCAGACCCCCAAAAATTACATTCAGGCCCCTATCATGGAACGTTCTAGAAATTTTGCATTTTTTGAAGCCATTCTGATGTAAATTTTGAAAAGTATTCAACATGAAAGTTGTTCATCTCGAAAAAATGAGTCCGATAATTCAAAAGTTAACTCAATCGGAGTTCATTTGCTATCTTTATAGCTGAAACAAGAAATATTTATGCGTATGAGGATAAAATCAGAAATTGCGTAACCGATTCTCGAAATCCCGCGTTTTCCAACGCGACGAAACTTCACATTAAAATATTCTCACCTATTTTCCAACACATGAAGTCTAATTTTTGAATACCACCCTTTCCAAATCTTTCACGTTAATTTGAAAATTTTCCCGTACTATTCCGAAAAACCCGAGACATTACAATGAGTGGCTTATTCGAAATTTTCCAAGTTGATTATTAAAAACTCTTAAATGAGAATATTTTAGGTGATACTGGGGTACCAATTTAGCAACCAATTATGCTATGTCATGTTACCATTTGCCCCTTCGACCGCAAAGAAACTCGTTTATTTACTGACCACCCCTCTTCCCCTCCCACATTTAGTCTTATTAACCGTTTGATAGAGACTATTGATGGAGTGTATAAGCTATCTTATAAGTATTGTAGTGAGAGTGTAAGTTTATAAGCTCATCAAACTTTAAACCAAATTTTATATTAAATTATAAGTAGAAAAACTCGTTTCTCCCTTTTAAAATTTTGGATTAGTAGGGGAGGGACTGTTGGTAAACCTAAGTTATATAATACAAGTGTTTGGTAGTCTTAGGCATCTCTCAACCCCAAAAACTGATTATAAATATCAATAATAATTTTTCAATTACAATGTAACTCATTCTAAGTTCAGATATTTAGTGAATTCAATTACAAATGAGGTTTTCATAGATTTCTTATCCATAAACTAATGTTTTTTTCCATAATTTATTGCTATCTTTTAAATAATAAAATGGTGGTGGAAATGTTATATGTGAATATTGGTGAAGGATGATGAACACTAAAAAATGTACAATTATTAAAAGAGAAAGTAATCATTTTACACTTATAATTTCATTAATCCCCTTAATTTAGCACATTTGTGAAATAATAATTAAATTTATGTTTTATATATTTTTATTTCTTATGTAGGTGAAATAATACTTTGGATGCATAACTAGAAAAATGGACGTGACATTTGGATTTTGGATGCCATAAACTTGAAAGGGTGTTCTAACAGTGTACAATTTCAAAAATTTCAGCTTTGCGTAATTTTCGTATTTCGGCCATAATTTTTTACTCTGATATTGGATTGAAGCAATTCCAGTTCTAAATGAAAGAAGACTTAAATATCTACAACTTTACTCTTTATAAGAGTTTCTAGTTATGCAGTTTTCAAGGTAAAATATTATTTTGGATGCTCAATGGGGAAAAAAGATATGAAAATTGACCCTTTGTGATTGTAAATAGCCATTTGACATTTGTAAATTGGTCTTTGTGTTTGTAACTTGTCATTTGGCCTTTGTAAATTGGCCCTTCATAATAGAAGATGCTTAGTACCTCAATCTTTAGCTTCCTTCATACGTCTCTATTTGAGAATTTGTGAAGGTTACAACTCTTGTATGTTTTATTTTTCAAGCTTTATTGTAATTTCTTTTTCTTTCAATAATAAAATTATGTGTGTTTTTATTTAAAGCATCAGTAGCTAATTCCATTCTTCTGGGGTAAAGGATGAAACTCTTAATATGAGAATATAAATTAATCTTACTTATATTATAATATATGAATTGTAATCTGAAGACTAATATTTAAATCTCAACTAATTATTGACAAATTTTGTTACCGTCTTTATGGCTGGTTTTATATATTTATCGTAATTGAGTACCTAATTGGACTTGTTAAAGATAAATATGTTCACCACCTATATGGTTGGTTCTATATGTTTTGACATAATTAATTTCTGAAGTAAATTAACTAGGTAATAATGACAATTTATATATTATAAAAAAGTAAGACAAATTAATATGTAAAAGAGAAAATAATCAAAGAAAATAGTGAAAAGGAGAAAATTATAACAAAGTAGAAAGTTGCTGCCAAACGGGCAAGGTCGCTTGACAAGAAGAAAGTTGCTTTTATCACATGGCCAAACTTGAGAATCATCTCTCACCCCTTAAGCTCAAATTCAAAAGTCCTTATGCACATGAATTTACTTAAAATTGTATTTATATTTATTAGGGAATTATGTTTTAGGTTTTGCATCCAAACAATGCATATTATTTATTTACATTTAAGATTTTTTAAGGACACATGAGGACAATTTATGAAGCCATTGGATACTATTTGTTAGATCATGTACCCTTGGGAAGGGCATCTTGTTGATCACTTCCATAGTTCCATGCATCTTACCAACATATTCTTCTTTTAAGACTTTTGAATAAAGGTATGTTTGGTATGACATCTCTGCTAATCAAAAACATTTTTAGAGTCAAAATCTTTCTTTAAAGTTTGTTTGAATGTTGTTTGATTTTAACCTAAGTAAGATTTTTAGAAATTTAAAAAAAAATACTTAATTTATCTCTAAGGAGAGAAGTTAAAATTTTAAGTTCTTAAGAATAGAAATTGTCGATTGGATAATAGAAAAGAGTAAATTTTAATCATATATGAAAAATAATATAAAAATAGCACACAATCTTTAAAAAATTGAGAGAGTTTAGATCACAAGTATTTTTCCAATAAAATAAGGCTTTTTAAAAAAAAAAATTAACCGATTTTAAAATAGTAATAATAGCTCCAACGTGACATATTTGTCTGATTTGGATATAAGAGAGTTACTGGCTCTTGAATTCCCCTTACGACACGTGAGTTGTTGGGATGCATGACTAAAATCTTGACACATAGTCCATATAGTTTTTTTGAGATCGTGCATGTGTGGGTTGCAATTCAAACCGTGAATAAGAGTACTAAGAATCTATATACAGGTTTAGAGTTTATCTTTCTTACAATAAATAAATAAGAAACTATCCATATCTATATTTCCTATTATTAAAAAAAAAAAAAAAAAAAAAGACGAAGCTATAAATTCCGAGTCTTAAAAAGCTTTAAAATTGTTTTGTTGCAGTGCAACATTTTCATGAAGCTTGGTTGCTACTTTATGGCCTTTGTATAGGGACCAGAAACATTGCCTTTGAATTGTGTCTCCTTGACTGCATTTTTGTGCATGCTTGTTAATTTCTTCAAATAACATAATAATAATCTTTGCCCTAGCTCCATCATATTGTATATATGAACATTTTGATTGTAATTATTAGATGAATGAGACACCAAAATCTTGATTTTTGTGTTGTCTCTGGTCATAGATTGAATCATTGAATAGGTTTTTTTTTTTTTTTTTTTTTTTTTTTTTTTTTTTTTTAATTATTTATTTGTTTCTAACCTATTGATGATGCAACATCTTGCTCATGTTTTAAGCAATTATTATCAATGAAGAGAGCCATCATTTTTTTTTTCTGAATTTTGTATTCAAATTTTACTACGGGTGTCAGCAGTCTCCAGTGGAGTAGCCTGAGGCAAAGTTATCAAAAATAAAAATAAATAAAAATACATACAAAATATTTATATTTATATTGATATGTGAATACTTTATACATTACACGTGTGTGCACGCGCACGCGTGACTGTACGTGTGCGTGTGCGTGTGCGTGTGCGTGTGCGTGTGCGTGTGCGTGTGTGTAATTAAATTATCATTCATCTATTGATCTTCCATCATGTTATGTAGTATAATCTTCACAATATTCATAGTGATGAGTGGTAAATGTATCACTATTTCTCACTCATTTGACCTAATATTTTGCATAGATTCTTGAGTCTTGTGAATATTTTGATATGTTTTGTGGTATTTTGTAGATAAATAAAATTTCAGGACTCTCTGGAGGTGATTTGGGGCCAAAACAATGAAAAACGGACAAAATGGCAATTTGGTAATTTTGCACGTCGCGACGCCTAACATGCGCCATGAGCTGCTAACGTGCGCCGGGGGACACGTGTCAGGATCTGAAAAGTTTGACTTGCTAACGTGCGCCTGCCACGTGTCAACATCACATCCGATCTGCTAACATACGTCGTGCCACGTGTCATCATCCTATGGTGCCGACAATCGCTATCGCCACATGTCGCTAGGTGTCATCCCGCGTGTCTGACACGTCACCGTCCACATCAGCAGCTGACCGAGTCAACTCGCCACGTCATCATCAGCCAATCACACGCGCCACATGTCGCAATCCTATGGTGCCGACAATCACTATCGCCACGTCATCATAAATTATTGAGTCAATTATCCACATCGCCACGTGGCGAATAAGAATCTGAAGCAGCCAACCAGAGTACGACACGTGGCGCGTCACGACGCGCACACCTTACCGAGGCCTATAAATTCAGCTCAATTTTTTGATTTCAGATGTACTTTCCTCTCTGAATCCTCTGATGTAAATAGGGAGTTTTATATCTAGTTTCTTTTAATTTCAGTTTTGTAATTAATTTTAATTATGTTCTGTAATAATAATTTAATTTCTTTACTTTTTCAGTTTTTACAATTCAGCTATGAGGAAGTAACTTCCCACTGCTATGGTGAAAGGTAAAACTTTTATTATTGCTATTTAGATTAATCTCCCTAATTATAATATATTCACTATTTAAAATTTGACTTAATGAGGATTCCGCTATATTGGCCGGTTGGTAATTGACATTAAATTTGTTTTAATTTGACTAAACAAGGATACCGCCTGGTTGGTCGGTTGGTAATTTACCGCCTATATGGCTGGTTTATGGACAAATATTGTTACCGTCTTAATGGCTGGTTGGACTTAATTTGACTTAATCAGGTTACCGCCTATATGGCTGGTTGGTAATGTTATCACAAGTCTATATATTATATTAAGGGAGATATCTAAAATAGTAGTAGTAAAAGTAGATCCTTTAACCCTAGCATTTTATTTTTGTAATTTTACTTTTCAGTATTTACTTTACCGCATTTAGTTTTCAACATTTTATTTTATGTCTTTTACTTTTAAGTTTTTACTAGCCCTAGTTATGTGTCGTAACTAAGTTAGTTATCTAGGGTTGTGATGAATTCTAATATCACCGGTTTATAAGGGGTTATTTTGTAGTTTGAGTAATTTAAAGGTTTACTTATTAAGTCTTAAGCTTAATGCGTCTTGTTAATTGGCCACTAATAAGATTAATCTGGTAAATCTAAAATAAACTTGACAAAGGAATTTTATTTTTCAGCCTTAGACTTAATAGCTCACGACCTTCCTTGAAGATAGATAACCCTTTAATAGATTTCCTTACAGGATAGACATATACCTGTCGGGCTGGGGTAACCTTTATTGGAACTTAATCTTAATGAATCCAGGTAATTTGGTTGACATAGACATAAGGTTAAATTGGGTTATACTGGGTATTTGCGTCTGAACATCGACATAGGCTTTCACATAATTTCGTGTTCCAGGTTAGTAAACTGATTTATTACACAAACATGCAATAACCACTTCATCTCTTAAAAGATATTAGAAAGATTCACAATCCTAAATAGTTTCTTAATATTGAATTTTCTTAAACCTACTTTGGCGTAATTTTATTTACTTGTTTTTAAAATTTGGAATCATCACTAATTCAAATCAATCAATCAAATTGTTAGATACTAGTAATCATTTGACCTTATAAAATTAATAGATTAGGTATTAAGTCCTCGTGGGATCGATATTTTTTTATACTACTTGAACGATACGTGCGCTTGCGTTATACGCGTGTGATTACGCCGATCAAGATTTTGCGCCGTTGCCGGGGACTTATTTATCTTTCACTATTAGTTTTGGGGTTAGATACCTTTACTTGTATCTAATTTTCTTTTAACTTATTGTTTTTATTTTCTTGTGTTTTAGGTTCTCGAACACTACATGAGATGAACCAGAAGCTTTGAACTCCGACCGCTTGACCCAGAGATTGAAATAACCATCAGACAGTTGAGAAGGGAAAGGCGAGAAGGCCAAGAAGCTTTAGTTAACATGGAACCTGAACCTTTAGAAGTTGCACCACCAATACCCATTCGAGACAGAACCATTCCGGTAGTTGACGGCTTCATTTGCTGTATTGTACTTCCTCATTTACCAGTAAATGTGTGTGACATCAAAACATGCATTTAGATGATACATCAGTCAGTTCAGTTTGGAGGAAATGCAACGGAAGATCCTAATGCCCACATCAGCAACTTCCTAGAAGTTTGCGGCACTTTCAATTACAACCGAGAAGCTGAAGAAGCAATGAGACTACGGGTTTTTCCATACTCCTTGAAAGACAGAGCTAAAGCTTGGCTACATTCACTACCAGCAGGTTTCATCACAACTTGGAACACTTTAGCCACCAAATTTCTTGCAAAGTACTTTCCACTAGCCAGAACTGGAAAGCTTAGGAATGACATCACATCCGTTGTACAACAAGACTCGGAAACTCTCTACGAAGCTTGGGAAAGGTACAAAGATTTGCTCCAGAAATGTCCTCACCATGAGATTCCAAAATGGCTTCAAGTCCAAACTTTCTATAATGGAGTTTCTGGATTGATGAGAACCACAATCGATGTTGCTGCTTGAGGAGCTTTAATGGCAAAAGGAGAAGATCAAGTCTGGGACCTAATCGAAGAAATGGCCAACAACAATTCCTTGTGGCCAACAGAAATGAGCATGATCCAAAGAATTGCAGGAATTTATGAAGTTGGAGCCAATACAGCAGTTAACGCCAAGCTGGATCATATATGCAAATTCATGGAGACTCTCAGCACTGGATCCACAAGTTCACCATATGGAGGAGCACTGGAACCAAATCAACTTGAAGAGACGATGAATTATGTCAACAATTTCAACAGACAGATGAACAATCCATATTCCAACACCTACAACCCATGGTGGAGGAATCATCTGAATTTCTCATGGAGCAACAATTCAGGGCAAAATAACTATCCATCATCTGGATTCCAGCAACAGAACAAAGGCCAGGAGCAGGCAAATGAACCAGGAATAGCAGAAGTGTTGGCTCAGTTAAAAAAGTATGAAGCTATGTTTCAAAGCCAATCTGCTTCCATCAAAGCACTGGAGAATCAAATTGGATAACTGGCCAATGCTCAGAGTTACAGACCACCAGGTACCCTTCCTAGCAACACAGAACCAAATCCAAGGAACATGGGAAATGAGAAGTGTCATGCCATCATGTTAAAAAGCGGTACTGAAATCAACAAAGATGTTGGAGCCAAACAACTGCTGAGGAAGTTCCAAAAGAAACAGGGCAACTGACGGAGGAAAAAGAAGTAAAGGAAAAAGAAAAATATCAGATCATTCCACCTCCACCTTTTCCTCAGTGTCTTCAGAAAAACAAACTGGACCAGTTTGCTCGATTCCTGGAGGTGTTAAAAAAGTTGCACATCAACATCTCATTTGCAGAAGCCTTAGAAGAAATGCCCTGCTATGTAAAATTCATGAAAGACATTCTTTCACGAAAATGGAGATTGGGAGATTACGAGACAGTAGCATTGACGGAAGAATGCAGCGCCATCATTCAGAGGAAACTTCCCCCGAAGTTGAAAGATCTTGGCAGTTTTATTGTCCCATTCACCATTGGAGAACATTACATCGGTAAGGCTTTATGTGATTTAGGAGCTAGTGTTAATTTGATGCCTTTTTCTATTTACAGAAAACTGTAAATTGGAGAAGTAATGCCTACATCAGTCTCTCTACAACTTGCTGATCGAACGCTCGCATTTTCAAGAGGTGTCGTTGAAGATGTGCTGGTCAAAGTCGACAAACTCATTCTCCCAACATATTTCATTATCCTTGACATGGAAGAAGACAAAGATGTACCTATCATCCTTGGAAGACCATTCTTGGCGACATGACGAACTGTTATTGATGTACAAAAATGAGAACTGACCATAAAAGTTCAAGACCAAGAAGTTACCTTAATGTTTTCAAAGCCATGAAATTCCCGAGCGATGAAAAAGAAGAAGAATGTTTCAGAGTTGATGTTGTTGATAGTATCGTTCAGGATACTGAGCCAAATCCCACGGGTACACTTGAAGCTTGCATCACCAACATGACTGACTGTGAGCTAGATGCTGAAATCCTGGAATGTATCAACTACCTTGACAAGCCATTCCATTTCAAGTAAACACCACCAGTTGAAAGTCTGGAACTTCCGAAGAAAGATCGAATCAAGCCTTCAATTGAAGAACCACCACAGCTGGAGCTGAAGTTACTTCAGAGCCATCTCAGGTATGCATTTCTTGGAAACTCTTCTAAATTACTTGTTATTATTTCTTCTTCGCTAACATTGGAGCAGGAAGAAAAGTTGTTAAGAGTGTTACGAGAACACAAGAGAGCCATTGGCTGGACTATAGCAGACATTCAAGGTATTAGTTCATCATTTTGCATGCACAAGATTCTGATGAACGATGAATACAAACCCACAGTGGAGCATCAACAGAGACTCAATCCAATCATGAAGGAAGTCGTAAAGAAAGAAATCATCAAATGGTTGGATGCTGACATCATTTACCCCATCTCAGACATCACTTGGGTGAGTCCTATGTAGTGTGTGCCAAAGAAATGAGGAATCACTGCAGTCACAAATTAAAAGAATGAGCTAATTCCAACAAGAACAGTGAATGGATGAAGAATATGCATGGATTATAAAAAACTGAACAAAGCCACGAGAAATGACCATTTTCCGCTGCCATTCATTGATCAAATGTTGGATAGACTGGCGGGACATGAGTACTATTGCTTTCTGGATGGATATTCAGGGAACAATCAGATTGTTATCACCCCAGAAGATCAGGAGAAAACCACTTTTACATGTCTGTATGGTACTTTTGCTTTCCGCATGATGCCATTTGGATTATGTAATGCCCCTGCCACTTTTCAGCGTTGCATGATGGCCATCTTCTCAGACATGCTGGAGCAGAGTATGGAGGTATTCATGGATGATTTTTCTGTGTTTGGAGACTCTTTTGACCACTGTTTGTAAAATTTGGAACAGATGTTACAAAGATGTGAAGATACAAACCTGGTACTCAACTGGGAGAAATGCCACTTCATGGTGCATGAAGACATTGTTCTTGGACACCGAATCTCACAAAAAGGAATCGAGGTAGACAAAGCAAAGATTGAAACAATTGAAAAACTACCTCCACCAACATCTGTCCAAGGGATTCAGATCTTTCTTGGACATGCAGGTTCTTACAGGAGATTTATCAAAGACTTTTCCAAGATTGCTAAACCTCTATGCAATCTTCTGGAGAAGGATGTGTCATTCAACTTCACCAAAGAATTCCATGAAGTTTTTAAGATCTTAAAACATAAGCCGATCTCTGCCCCATCATTGTAGCACCAGACTGGACCCTTCCATTGAGGTGATGTGCGATGCTAGTGATTTTGCTGTAGGTGCAGTTTTGGGACAACAGAAAACAAAGATTTTCCACACCATTTACTACTCCAGCAGAACTTTGAATGAAGCTCAACTCAACTACACAACCACCGAAAAGGAGTTGCTCGTAGTTGTGTACGCTTTTGAAAAATTCCGCTCCTATCTGTTGGGTCCCAAAGTAGTAGTTTACACAGATCATTCAGCAATCAAATACTTGATCACGAAGAAAGATGCCAAACCCAGATTGATCCGTTGGATACTTCTTCTGCAAGAATTTGACGTGGAGATCAGAGACATGAAAGGGCTAGAAAACCAAGTGGCAGATCATCTATCGAGGCTCGAGAATAGAGAAACAGCTGGCAAAGAATTGTCAATCAAAGAAAATTTTCCAGATGAACAGCTATTTGCCATGAAACAGCAGGATGTCCCTTGGTATGCTGACTATGTCAACTTCATTGTATCAAGAAAATGGCCGTTGGAATGGACAACTCAGCAAAGGAAGAAGTTCTTCAAAGAAGTCAAACACTATATCTGGGATGAGCCGTACCTATTCAAACGCTGTGCTGATCAATTACTGAGGCGTTGTGTTCCACATGAGGAAGTCAACATTATTTTGCAGCACTGTCATTCATCACCATATGGCGGACACTTCAGCGGGAATAAAACTGCAGCCAAAGTACTACAATCAGGTTTATTCTGGCCCACTATTTTTAAAGATACTTATCTTTTTGCTCTTCAATGTGACAGGTTCCAGAGAACAGGGAATATTTCGAGTAGAAATGAAGGACCATTGCAAAACATTTTGGAAGTAGAGATATTTCATGTGTGGGGTATTGATTTTATGGGAACCTTTGTTCCATCATTCGGAAACATGTACATCCTGGTCGCTATAGACTACGTCTCCAAATGGGTCGAAGCAATTGTATTGCCATCCAATGATTCAAAAGTGGTGATCAAATTCCTGATAAAGAACATTTTCACTCGGTTCGGAACGCCTCGGGCAATTATCAGTGATGGTGCTCATATTTCTGCAACAGATACTTTGATGCACTCCTATCCAAATACGGAGTTACTCACAAGGTTGCCATTGCTTATCATCCACGGTCAAATGGACAGGTTGAAGTTTCAAACAGAGAAATCAAAAGAATCTTGGAGAGAACTGTTGGATCAACAAGGAGTGACTGGTCAACAAAACTGGATGACACATTATGGGCCTATCGGACAGCTTACAAACACCCATTGGTATGTCCCCATATCGTATGGTGTTTGGGAAAACATGTCATCTACCAGTTGAACTTTGAACACAATGAGTACTTGGGCACTGAAAAAGTTGAATCTTGATCCACAAGTCGCAGGAGAGAAAACACTTCACCAACTCAATGAATTGGAGGAATTTCGCCTACAGGCTTATGAGAATGCCAGATTGTACAAGGAAAATACCATGAAATGAGATGATCGAAAAATAGTGCGTAGACAATTGGAACCAAGGCAGCAACTGTTGTTGTACAATTCAAGGTTAAAACTTTTCCCTGGAAAGTTGAAATCAAGGTGGCCCGGTCATTTTGTGATCACTCAGGTTTTACCATATGGAGCTGTTGATTTACTGGATCCCAACACCAACAACACATTCAAGGTTAACAGTCAGCGTGTCAAGCACTACTGGGGAGAATCATTTGAGCGACAAAAAGAAAGTGTCACACTTTCAGATCCAGCCTAACGTTCGAGAAGTCACGTCTAGCTGACGACGTTAAACTTAGCGCTCGCAGGGAGGCAACACATGCAATTTGTGTATATATTGTGATCTGGTGTGTTTTATTTTTGTGTTTTTAATTTTTGCAGGTAAAGTCATTTCACGATGGAAGATGCTCTTGCAAATCTTCACAAGCAATTTCATTATCTCCCTAAAAAATCTCTGATGAAAGTATACAAAGCTCGCTTAGAACGGATGAGACTACTGATGATCAAAGGTATTCCAACTGACATTCGTTGGATTATTGAAGCACGGGTCCGATTGGCAGGTGAGTCTTCTGAATCTTTTATTTCACATCTGTCTGGTTTTGGAAGAAGCACCTATGCAAAGAAACGTAGAGCTAAGCAAATGGGTGTTTGTTACAAATGTGCACGCTAGAATTGCAATACTCGTTGTCGTTCTTTAGGAATGGTGTCTGATAATCGTGAAGATAAAATTAAATTCATTAGGGATGGCTTGAGTAAGGAGTCTTTAGAGGATATCTTCGACTATTGAGATGCATCCCAGTGGATATGTTCATATAGCCATCCGTAAATTACATACACATTCCAAAAAGAAAGACAACAGTTAAGTCTGGGAATCTGACTCAAAAAGATCCTGTTTGCCAATTTATAAGAGAATTGGATGGGAAGCTTGTCCCTGACGCATAGACCTCAATCAATCTGTAAATTATTGTAAATATTATATCTCTTTGTCTTTTCCTAATAATTGTGATTTGTTATTTTCTTTTTTTTCTCCGACAGGATCCAGACCTTTTTGACCTTTCACCATTTATTTTACTGTTTAACTAATAATTGTCATTTGGAGGTACTAGTACTATTATCTTACTCACCCTTTTCAGTGTTATAAATTCAACTCATCATTGCACTTTTGAAGACATCCAGAGTAAAACATGGAAGCCACTTCAAGAAGACGAGTTGAAAACATCTGTATGTTTTACGGTACTAGTGTTGGTGTTAAACCAGAATATGTAGCGGCCGCACATGAATTGGGTCGGGTCTTAGCTGCAAGGAATATGCACTTAGTATATGGCGGTGGCAATCTTGGACTAATAGGGATCGTTTCAAAGGTTGTACAGGAAGAAGGCAGTCAAGTCTTGGGAATCATCCCAAAACCCTTGGCGGAGGCAAATCTTATTGGACCATCAAACGGAGAAGAGATAATTGTGCCAGGTATGTCTGAATGACTGGTAGAAATGATTAACCGTGCTGATGCTTTTATTGCTTTGCCAGGTGGCTTGGGTACATTGGAGGAAATTTTTACAGTGTTATCTTGGGCAAACTTGAACATACACCAGAAACCGCTTGGACTGTACAACGTTGAAGGATTTTATGTTTTTCTTTGTGTATTTCTTGATGATGCCCGGAGAAATGGGTTCATGACAAAACCTATGAAAGAACTCCTCTTTACTGCCAGAACTGCTCCGGATCTAATTGACCAAATCTTAGCCTATGAACCACAAATTGAACCTATCATTTCAAAGATAAATTGGTCCGAGGACGATCGTGGTAAGAGGCGTCAGATTAATCTGGATCTTAACCTTTAACTTTTCGTGTAGAATTTCAGTTAACCAGGTACTATCTTCTAAACTCTTCTTCTACTGTTTAAGACATTGGGGACAATGTCTCATTTAGGTTTGGGGGAGGGAATTAGTTGATCAGTATCTTGTTTTTAGTTGTGTGTTGTTTTTATTTTTAGTCCAAATTTTTTCGAAAAATACAAAAAAAAAAATTGAAAAATTGAAAAAATTACAAAAAAATTTTGGGTTTTTGTTTTTATTTTGACTAAAAATGTGAAATTGGTGAGAGATAGCTGTGTAAGGAGTTCCCACTCCTTATACGTATTTCAACCCATTTTCGAAACAAGTTAATTTTTGTTTATTTCCTTTTGAATTATTTAATTTGTGAATTCTCCATAAAATTGACTAAAATGGATTTTCATATGCTCAATTGGCAGGTATTATCAACATGCATGGTAACATACGGACATGAGTTGTAATTGAAAAGTTGTAATATTCAATGCTCTAGTTTAATTGGAGGAAGCATCTCAAAAAGTGATGGAGTAAAAAAAAAAAAACGTCTGAGATCCGAGTTATTAAGTCTGTAAGGGTGTCTTAACACCTAGTGCCCTAAAGGCAACTGGTTTGGGAGTCATTGGCCCAAAACTCGTTACATGGATTGAAGATGTTGCCAAAAATATATATATATATATATATCTGAAGTCTGAGTAATTAAGTCCGTATGGGTGTCTTAACACCTGGTGCCCTAAAGCCAACTGGTTTGGGAGCCACCGACCCAACACTCGCTACATAGATGGAAGATATTGTATATAAATAAAAAAAAATCAAAAATCAAAGAACAAATTAGAAAAATCAGAAAAAAATTATTCCATTGGTACAAAAAGGTGTGAATTCTGATAAAACTTTAGGACAAAAATGTTACTCTATCTCAACTGCACTTGTGACTATTGTGGGCAAAAATGAGTTGATTAATATTTTGTTGGCTGTGTATATGGAGATAGGAAAATATAATCGGAGAATTACTTATTCAGTAATTTAGAAAGAAACAAAACAACTAACAACTTGGAGTAGAGAAGTTTCACCTGATTAGTCACTAACTTCTTTATTCTATTTTCTCTTGTCTTTTTGCTTTTGTGTGCATTAGTTTCACTACCTTTTTACTTTTGTAAAATGTTTGTGGGTATTATTGATGTAAACCCTCACGAGACTACAACTCGTCCACTAGGGACACCTAGGGGTTTAAAGGCTTGTTGCATACGCTAAATGCAACCGTGATCCCTACAAAAGTGGCTTAGTTAAATTTTATTTTAAAGATGTTAATATTATTTTATTATGTGTTTTGCTCGAGGACTAGTAAAATGTTAGGTTTGGGGGTGTGATGTGTGGTAAATGAATCACTATTTCTCACTCATTTGACCTAATATTTTGTATAGATTCTTGATTTTTGTGAATATTTTGATATGTTTTGTGGTATTTTGTAGATAAATAAAGTTTCAGGACTCTCTGGAGGTAAAACAGTGAAAAACAGACAAAAGGGCAATTTGATATTTTACGCGTCACGACGCCTAACATGTGCCATGAGCTGCTAACGTGCGACGAAGGACACGTGTCAAAATCTGAAAAGTTTGACTTGCTAACGTGCGCCTGCCAACCAGAGTACGACACCTGGCGGATAAGAATCTGAAGCAGCCAACCAGAGTACGACACGTGGCGCGTCACGACGCGTACACCTTACCGAGGCCTATAAATTCAGCTCAATTTTTGATTTCAGATGTACTTCCTCTCTGAATCCTCTGATGTAAATAGAGAGATTTATATCTAGTTTCTTTTAATTTCAGTTTTGTAATTAATTTTAATTACGTTCTGTAATAATAATTTACTTTCTTTACTTTTTCAGTTTTTACTATTCAGGTATGAGGAGGTAACTTCCCACTGCTATGGTGAAAGGTAAAACTTTTATTACTGCTATTTAGATTAATCTCCCTAATTATAATATATTCACTATTTAAAATTTGAGTTAATGAGGATACCACTATATTGGTCGGTGGTAATTGATATTAAATTTGTTTTAATTTGACTAATCAAGGATACCGCTTGGTTGGTCGGTTGGTAATTTACAGCCTATATGGCTGGTTTATGGACAAATATTGTTACCGCCTTAATGGCTGGTTGGACTTAATTTGACTTAATCAAGTTACCGCATATATGGCTGGTTGGTAATGTTATCACAAGTCAATATATTATATTAAGGGAGATATTTAAAATAGTAGTAGTAAAAGTAGATCCTTTAACCCTAGCATTTTATTTTTGTAATTTTACTTTTCAGTATTTACTTTACCACATTTACTTTTCAGCATTTTATTTTATGTCTTTTACTTTTAAGTTTTTACTAGCCCTAGTTATGTGTCGTAACTAAGTTAGTTATCTAGGGTTGTGATGAATTCTAATATCACCGGTTTATAAGGGGTTATTTTATAGTTTGAGTAATTTAAAGGTTTACTTATTAAGTTTTAAGCTTAATGTGTCTTGTTAATTGGCCACTAATAAGATTAATCTGGTAAATCTAAAATAAACTTGACAAAAGAATTTTAGGTTTCAGCCTTAGACTTAATAGCTCACGATCTTCCTTGAGGATAGATAACCCTTTAATAGATTTCCTTACAGGATAGACATATACCTGTCGGGCGGGGGTAACCTTTATTGGAACTTAATCTTAATGAATCCAGGTAATTTGGTTGACAGAGACATAAGGTTCAATTGGGTTATACTGGTATTTGCGTCTGACCATCGACAGAGGCTTTCGCATAATTTCGTGTTCCAGGTTAGTAAACCGATTTATTACACAAACATGAAATAACCACTTCATCTCTTAAAAGATATTAGAAAGATTCACAATCCTAGATAGTTTCTTAATAATGAATTTTCTTAAACCTACTTTCGTGCAATTTTATTTACTTGTTTTTAAATTTTAGAATCATCACCATTTCTAATCAATCAATCCAATTGTTAGATATTAGTAATTATTTGACCTCATTAAAATTAATAGATTAGGTATTAAGTCCTCATGGGATCGATACTTTTTATACTACTTGAACGATACGTGCGCTTGTGTTATACGCGTGTGATTACGCCGGTCACATAGCTAAAAATATTGTCTCTACAGTGGCAGTGAGTGACACAGGAAAAGTTAAAACTAATGTAAAAAATAAGTAAACTAGTAGATATATCTTATTTTTAGTATGAAGAGCTCTATTGAAGAGACATCTGTGGGATAAAATTGAGCAAGACGAACTAGATTTTGTTTATTGAATGAGGAGAATGAATCACATGAACTTAGAGAAGCTAAACCAAATAAGCAACTCGGTGTTTATCTCATTAAAACGGTTGTTAAGCTCTTGAAGTTGGGCATCTAAAATCACATAAAATAATTCAACCTAGACAATAGATGATTACTCTCAAGTCAAACTTATTTAAAAAATTCAGATCCATATTTCAAATTAACAAAAAAACATGATTTCATTCGGTAGCTAAACCAAGTATCAAATAAAACTCAAGATTGTATTGAATTGAAGGAACTATCAATGGATTGGGATGATTGATGTAAAAGTGTGTATTGGATTTCTTTTAATTAATTTGGGCTTGCGCCTATATATTATGTTAAAATTAAAACTAAATGATAAATAAATAAATAAATATATTTATGAGTATGTTTATTTATTTTTATAATTTTAATATATAATAATATATATATAATAATTTATAAAATAAAAATAAAAATTATTTAATTTTTGGGAGCGTATACATCCGCCACTGGTAGTCATCTAGGTCATTTTTCCATCAAATTTTATTAGATTCTATTGGTGGTGGTTTTTATCCGCCACTAGTACTCTCCAAAGTCATTTTTTTGCATCAAATTTTATTAGATTCCATTGATGGTGGTTTGTCTCCTAAGTCATTTTTTTTTGCATCAAATTTTATTAGATTCTATTGATGGTAGTTTTTCACCCCCGATGAAGTTTGAATACCAGGGAGGCGTAACATAGAGTTTGTACATAGCCAGAAAATAGTGATGATGGCCTAGAGAGGCTGAAGTCAAATGAGGGACTCAAGCCTAATATATGATGGAGTTTTACCAAGGACAGGACCGGCTGATGAAGAGTACAAGGGATACTGACCCGACCAATGAAGGAAGTACT
>SKCR01000453.1:0-29102 GCA_019454045.1 Zanthoxylum bungeanum | reverse complement strand
GGGGGGGGGGGGGATTATTCTCGAAACTACCACTGAGACGAAAATCATTGTCAACCAACGTGTGTTTTTTTAATTAATAATATATTATTAAAATTTTATTATATTTAATTTCTTTATCTATAATTACTAATCATAATTTATAAATAAAAAAATAATACAAATTCAAAAATTTAAATCAGTTAAGATGGACATCATCAACGTAAAAAACAAAAAAAAAAAAAAAAAGAAAGAAAAAAAAAGGTGTTGACGGTGGATTTTGGTCTCAGGGTAAGGTAATACGGGAATATCACCTCCGAGGCAATCCTCCTCCAACTGTGAATTTGTTTGGTTACGTGGGGGGACCAAAAGCAAATTTAGCGGGAGACGGGAAAACACACCAATCGACAAAGAGATTTAACGTGGTTCGGTGGATTTTGAGATCCGACCTACGTCCACGGACAAGAACAGGGTGGTACTCTTTTATTACTCAAAAACACTCCTCGGGTCTCTTCTTTGCTTTTACAAATCAGAGCTTTATGATTCTAATCCCTCACTCTTGTGATGATTTTCAGATGATGCCTTCAACTTGTCTTTCTACACTCACTCACTCTACCCTCCTATTTATAATGGTGAAGAAATCAGATTCCTATTGTACAAGAATTCCAAATTGGAGATGGTCTCCTTTTCCTATCAGGATTCCTAGTCAAAAACTATATTTACTTCCTTTATCCTATTATGATATTAAGTTATTACTTTACCCCATTAAAGTAGGACAACTTATCCCTTTTTCCGCAAGAATAAGATGCTTTATCTTCCTGAGCACGCCTCGTCATGTGCTCGGTCTTCATGAGGTCGGCCATGATAGCCATTTGAACTGAGAATGCTGCTGTCGATCTGATAATGCTCGGTCATCCGATCTCAAGTGCTCGGCCATTTAGTATAAAGTGCTCGGCCTCTTACCGTCAAGTTTTCGGGTCGGCTTTAACGGTCTCGATCAATGGAGTTACCCCTTTTACCCCTGTCGTGTTGTTTAAATAACATAGTGCCCGAAAAACACCATCAACATCTGTCCCCTAGTTCTCGGTAACAACGAGTTTGTGAGTTGATGCCGGGAACTATAAAAAAAGATGGTGTGCTGATCGCCTAGCTGGTGGTCGTTCCAGAAATCACCGAGAAATTGTCTTTGCCATCAACTAAGTCTTCTGTTTCTATCTTCATATCCTCGGTTTATTGGAGATGCTGACTCTATTCAGAATGATTCTCCACCTCAAACCAAATTGCTTACTTGGGTCGTTCCATCAGGAGATGAAGTTCCTCTTGTTGTCCAAACTAAAAATGACTCTTCATCTGTAATATCTGTACCAGAGATTTGGGGGTCCTGACCCCTGACTGATCCAATCTCGATTGTGAGGAGAAAATTTTGCCTCTGAGCTAACGATGATGTGCTCGGTGGCATGTGATCCTGTCTCGAGCTGTGAGAGATGCTCGGGCCTGGGGGAACGTTACGTCCCCAGTCCGAAGGACTGACTCGGTGGGACGCAACCCGACCCCAAGCTGAGAACGACACTTGGACCTGAGGGAATGTTACATCCCCAGTCCGAATGGCTGACTCGGTGGGACGTACCCCGACCCCAGCTGTGAAAGGCACTTGGACCTGAGGGAATGTTACGTCCCCAGTCCGAAGGGCTGATTCGGTGGGACGTACCCCGACCCCGAGCTGTGAAAGGCACTTGGACCTGAGGGAATGTTACGTCCCCAGTCCGAAGGGCTGACTCAGTGGGACGTACCCCGACCCCGAGCTGAGAAAGACACTTGGACCTGGGGGAATGTTACGTCCCCAGTCCGAAGGACTGACTCGGTGGGACGCAACCGACCCCGAGTGAGAACGACACTTGGATCTGAGGGAATGTTATGTCCCCAGCCGAAGGGCTGACTCGGTGGGACGTACCTCGACCCCGAGCTGTGAAAGGCACTTGGACCTGAGGGAATGTTACTTCCCCAGTCCGAAGGGCTGACTCGGTGGGACGTAACCCGACCCCGAGCTGAAAGAGGTACTTGGCTCTGGGGGAATGTCACGTCCCCAGTCCAAAGGCAGACTCGGTGGGACATCGCCCGACCCCGAGCTGTTAAAAATCACTTGGTCCTGGGGGAATGTTACGTCCCCAGTCCAAATGGCAGACTCGTGGGACATCGCCCGACCCCGAGCTGTAAGAATCACTTGGTCCTGGGGAATGTTACGTCCCCAGTCCAAAGGTAGACTCGGTGGGACATCGCCCGACCCCGAGCTGTAAAAATAACTTGGTCCTGGGGGAATGTTACGTCCCCAGTCCAAAGGTAGACTCGGTGGGACATCGCCCGACCCCGAGCTGTAAAAATCACTTGGTCCTGGGGGAATGTTACGTCCCCAGTCCAAAGGGCAGACTCGGTGGGACATCGCCCGACCCCGAGCTGTAAGAATCACTTGGTCCTGGGGAATGTTACGTCCCCAGTCCAAAGGCAGACTCGGTGGGACATCGCCCGACCCCGAGTTGTAAGAATCACTTGGTCCTGGGGGAATGTTACGTCCCCAGTCCAAAGGCCAGACTCGGTGGGACATCGCCCGACCGCCCCGAGCTGTAAAAATCACTTGGTCGTGGGGGAATGTTACGTCCTCAGTCCAAAGGGCAGACTCGGTGGGACATCGCCCGACCCCGAGCTGTAAGAATCACTTGGTCCTGGGGGAATGTTACGTCCCCAGTCCAAAAAGCAGACTCGGTGGGACATCGCCCGACCCCGAGCTGTAAGAATCACTTGGTCCTGGGGAATGTTACGTCCCCAGTCCAAGGGCAGACTCGGTGGGACATCGCCGACCCCGAGCTGTAAGAATCACTTGGTCCTGGGGGAATGTTACGTCCCCAGTCCAAAGGGCAGACTCGGTGTGACATCGCCCGACCCCGAGCTGTAAGAATCACTTGGTCCTGGGGGAATGTTACGTCCCCAGACCAATGAGCATGACTCGGTGGGACGTAACCCGACCCGACGCTGTAACAAACATCGATCTCGACGGTACAAGAGAGGCCCGAGCCGGAATAGACATCGGTCTCGGTGGTATAAGAGCAGACCCGAGCCGGAAAGAGACATCGGTCTCGGCGGGTATAAGAGCAGACCCGAGCCGGGGAAACAAATATCAAAATCATTGTGTGAGCCATAACAAACAAGTATAATCAAATGTCAACCTAAGTCAGAAGAGGTTTACTCACCTTTTTGGGATCTGGTGCCTTTCTTGCAACTCTACACTGGTCACTACAAGCAAGGCTCTTCTAATATATCATCTCTGCATCTCAGCATTCCACGCATCCGACCGGATGACTTCCGCTATCAACTTAACTTGGTCGCCTAAAAAACCGAATGGTCTATGTACACACCGAGATAGCCTTCTTTTAACAAGTCTTCCACCTGCTCTCGCAGGTCTCTGGCGCCCGTCCGTTGCATGTCCTCTGGAGTTGTGGTGTATGTAATAAGCCTTTTGGTTCCTCTTGTCCGGGGAAAATCTTCTTTGGTCGGGTTCTACTAAGAGGCCTTTCCATTGGATCTCCACGACAATTTATCCCAGTGGTTTATTTATAGGAATGTATGCATTTTTCCCCGACCACATGGTTTACTTGGGTCGGCGCCCTTCTCTATTGGTTATCACGGTGCAGTGGTTTGAACTCCTTGTGTGCTTCGGGGGTGGTTTTTCTGGGTTCTCTTTCTATACGGCGGGGGGCGCCCTCCCTTGTGGTTTTCTTTCTCTCTGATGGTGTTTTCCCTATCGGGATATTTTCTCCTTGTTCTCCAATAAAACGAATTTTCGGGCCACCTCCGGGGCAGTGGCGTAGTCCGGGGTGTCTTGGATCCTTAGATGGGTCCATAGTCTTCCGACCCTCAAGGCTCCTTTCAAGCTTTCCAGGGCCTCAGGGCCTCAGGGGATTCATACCCTCCGACTTCGAGTACCATATCATGGTACCTTTCAATAAATATCTTCAGAGGCTCATCGTCAACCTTGCTTCATAAGTCTTAGTTCTCCAATTGTCTTTCTGGGGACACAAGCCCCTTGAAGTGTCGTATGAATGACTTTCTCAGTTGTGCGAAGCTGCTGATGCTTCTTGGGGCTAGGCTTCTATACCATAGGATGCCCGGTCCGGCTAGAGTTAAGGGGAACACTTTGCAAATGGCGTCCCCTGTTACCCCTTGTACCTCCATTAGTAGGACGAAGTCTTCGATGTGGGTTTTGGGATCGGTACGGCCCTTGTATGGTGTCATGGTCGGCATGCTGAATCTTTTTGGGAATTTCTCCGATTTTATTTCCTCCGTGAGGGGGGACTCATCTTTGATGTCCTGGACATCTCCCCTGTTTGTATTGGTATACTCCCCATTTGACCAGCTCCTCCCGTAACCAAGATTTCATGCTGATGTCTTTGATTCCATGTCGCCCCCTGTGGTTTCTTTTCTTTCCTGCTACCATCGGAAGTGGCGCTTCTCAGGGTCGGTGTCGTCCCGCACTTCTTTGGTATGTTCTTTTCCTCTCCTCTGGGTACTGTGAGGGCTATCGTAGGAGGGATCTGGTGATGATTTGTCATCTTCCTCTTCCCATGTGTCCTCGGTTTGGGAATCCCTTTGTACTACCACACACACGGATCTCACCCTGTAGGGTTCCCTCCTTTGAGGTCTGCCGTCTTCGCTTGTATCAACAATTCTCTTTCCTTCCGCTATCTCACTCATTCGTCGGCTAGTCCCGGCCTCGAATTTTCCGTCCTCGCGTGCTCCTTCCATCCTTTCCAACCGGTCTACTATGGTTTTTAGTAGAGTTTGGTTTTCCTCCCTTTCCTTCCTAAGGTTTTCCTCCTCGATCTTTTCCATCCAGTCTGCAGCCGAGCTCCCTGATGATTGTTGGTTTCCGCCTTCCGCCATTTGTCTTATTACGCGAGTTGCTTTTCGTAGAGTTCCCCACAGACGGCGCCAACTGTTGACGGTGGATTTTGTCTCAGGGTATACGGGAATATCACCTCCGAGGCAATCCTCCTCTAACTGTGAATTGTTTGGTTACGTGGGGGACCAAAAGCAAATTTAGCGGGAGACGGGAAAACACACCAATCGACAAAGAGATTTAACGTGGTTCGGTGGATTTTGAGATCCGACCTACGTCCACGGACAAGAACATGGTGATACTCTTTTATTACTCAAAAACACTCCTCGGGTCTCTTCTTTGCTTTTACAAATCAGAGCTTTATGATTCTAATCCCTCACTCTTGTGATGATTTTCAGATGATGCCTTCAACTTGTCTTTCTACACTCACTCTACCCTCCTATTTATAATGGTGAAGAAATCAGATTCCTATTTGTACAAGAATTCCCAATTGGAGATGGTCTCCTTTTCCTATCAGGATTCCTAGTCAAAACTATATTACTTCCTTTATCCTATTAGGATATTAAGTTATTACTTTACCCCCTATTAAGTAGGACAACTTATCCCTTTTCCGCAAGAATAAGATGCTTTATCTTCCTGAGCACGCCTCGTCATGTGCTCGGGTCTTCATGAGGTCGGCCATGATAGCCATTTGAACTGAGAATGCTGCTGTCGATCTGATAATGCTCGGTCATCCGATCTCAAGTGCTCGGCCATTTAGTATAAAGTGCTCGGCCTCTTACCGTCAAGTTGTCGGGTCGGCTTTAACGGTCTCGATCAATGGAGTTACCCCTTTTACCCCTGTCGTGTTGTTTAAATAACATAGTGCCCGAAAAACACCATCAACAAAAGGTAAAATAAAAAACAAGTTTTGTGATGGCCATGTCCCAGCTTTAAAAATTGCAAAGAATTAAAAGATTGTACTGCAGGGTCCGACAACAAGGACGGAGGCAGCCGTCTATTAAGTCAAATCACCCGAACGACTCTCTGATGATAAAGCCTGTGTTTCATCAATTATTTAAAATTAATTTCGTGAATTATTTAATACAAAATTAATGATCTTTTACAAATATTAATTTCATTCTTATTCTTACTTTCTTAGTACTCTTAGTAACAATATTAATGAAACCATTATTTTCCCTCAGAGATTTGCATTTAATGCAAAACTAAAGAGGGCTTTTAAAAGTCCCATTAAATAACAGAATCTGTATGCACTTTTTTGGTCGGAAAATTTTGAATAATTAATTCAAAGTTTTCTTTTGTTTTTGGATTCGTGACATAGATGTATCTTACAAATTTTTTAAAAAAAAATTCTTATAATATTATTATTTATTTAAAAATAATATTAAAAGAAATGAAATTAAGACAGGGTAGAATTTTATTTTAGGGATGGCTAATTAAATTTACTTTTTTATGTAAGAATAATGGACTAAATATTTTATTATTATTATTTTAAAAAAGATTGAGAAATTTATGAAATTGACACTAAATTGAACATGGACAGCCTAATCATGATGTCGACCATGGGTAAAATTAATTTAATAATAGTATATCATATGAAATATCTAATAATAATAACTTTATTGGGTAGCCATAATATTTATTAAATTTAGAGTGAAAACTGATAATTTTCCTTAAATTTACTAGGTCTTACACATAAATTTTTTGATACACGTGGAATTATAATTTAAAGCCCCATTAAATAACAGATTAAATATGCACTTTTTTGTCGGAAAATTTTTGAATCATTAATTCAAGTTGTTCTTTTTGGGATTCGTAATATAGATGTGTTTGCGCGATTTTTGTGCGCGAAGAGAAACGTGTAAGGTTCAAACCTCCAGAGACAAAGTTCCAGTAAGGGGTGTTTGATTAGGTGAATAAGTTCCAGTAAGGTGAATAAGCCTTCAATATTAAAAACTATCTAGGATTTTGATTTCTTTTAATATCATTTTAAAGAGATGAAGTGGTAATCTTATAGTTGGGTAAAATATTGATTTATTAACCTGGAACACTAAATTATGTAAAAGCCTCTTCCGATGGTCAATTACAAATACCTAGTATAATCCAATTGAACCATATGTCTATGTCAACCAAATTACCTAGATTCATTAAGATTAAGTTCCAATTATGGCTACCCCGCCGATAGGTATATTCCTATCCTGTAAGGAAATCTATTAAAGGTTATCTATCCTCAAGGAAGATCGTGGGCTATTGAGTCTGAGGTCTTAAACTTAAAATCTCTATGTCTAGTTCATTTATTTACCTAGTCAATTTAATTAATGGCCAGTTAATAAAAAGTATTAAGATTAAGACTCAATAAATAAATCTTTATATTACCCAAACTATAATCTAACCCCTTATAAACCGGTGATATTGAAATTCATCACAACCCTAGATACTAATTTAGTTACGACACATAGCTAGAGCTGGTAAAATAAAAGACATAAAATGCTGAAAAGTAATTGCGGTAAAGTAAATACTGAAAGGTAAATTACAATGAAATAAATGCTAAGGTAAAAGGAATTACTTTTACTACTACTAATTTAGATTTCTACCATAAAATAATATATAAACTTGTGATAATATTACCAACCGACCAATCTGGCGGTATCCTGATTAAGTCAAATTAAGTCCAACCAGCCATTAAGGCGGTAATATTTGTCCATAACCAGCCATAAAGGCGGAACCAAAATAAACCAGCCATAAAGGCGGAACCAAAATTAAATTACCAACCGACCAATCTGGAGGTATCCTTGATTAGTCAGGTTTAAACCAGATTAAAATTAAATTACCAACCGACCAATATAGCAGTATCCTTTTTAAGTCAAATTTTAAATAGTGAATATATTATTTTTAAGGGATTAATCTAAATAGCAATAGTAAAAGAATTACCTTTCACCCTAGCTGGGGAAGTTACCTCCTCATGATGAATAGTAAAAACTATAAAAAGTAAGAAAGTAAATTACTATTATTACAAAACGTAATTAAAATTATTACAAAACTAAAAACTAAAAATTAAAACGAAACTTAGAGAGAGAAGAACTCCCTATTTACATCAAAGAAATGAGAGAGAATGGTACAACAAAATCTGAAATCTCGAGCTCAATTTATAGGCCCGGATAAGCTTCGGGCGTCGCGACGCAAATGGCTTGCGCGTCGCGAAGCGCCAAAATTACCGAAATGCCATTTTTGCCAATTTTTCCTGTTTTGCCCCAAATCACCTCCAAATGTCCTGAAACTTTATTTATCTAAAAAATAACACAAAACACATCAAAATATTCACAAGACTCAAGAAACTATACAAAATATTAGGTTAAGTTAGTGGGAAATAGTGATAGATTTACCACTCATCACACCCTCAAACCTAACATTTTGCTAGTCCTCGAGCAAAACATAAAAAAACATAAATAAATTAACTAAGCCACTTTCGTAGGGATCACGGTTGCATTTAACATATGCAACAAGCCTTTAAACCCCTAGGTGTCCCTAGTGGACGAGTTGTAGTCTCGTGAGGGTTTACAGCAATGATACCCACAAACATTTTACAAAAGTAAAAAGATATTAAAACAAATGCACACAAAAGCAAAAAGACAAGAGAAATGAGAATAACGAAGTTAGTGACTATTCAAGTGAAACTTCTACTCCAAATTACTAGTTGTTTTGTTTCATTCTAAATTACTGAATAAGTAAATTCTCCGATCATTTTTACCATTCTCCATATACACAGCCAACAAAATATTAAACAACTCATTTTTGCCCACAACAGTCATAAGTGCAGTTGATAAGAGAGTAATATTTTTGTCCAAAAGTTCTATCAGATTTCACACCTTTTTGTAGCAATGGAATAATTTTTCTGATTTTTCTGATTTTTTTTTCTTTGATTTTTTTTTTATTTTTTATTTATATACAATATCTTCCATCTATGTAACGAGTGTTGGGTCGGTGACTCCCAAACCAGTTGGCTTTAGGGCACCAGGTGTTAAGACACCCTTACAGACTTAATTACTCAGACTTCAGATATATATATATTTTTGCAGCATCTTTGATCCATGTAGCGAGCTTTGGGCCAGTGACTCCCAAACCAGTTGGTTTTAGGGCACTAGGTGTTAAAACACCCTTACAGACTTAAAAACTTGACTGGCGTAAACACACACGTATAACGCAAGCGTACGTATCGTTCAAGTAGTATAAAAAGTATCGATCCCACGAGGAATTAATACCTAAGCTATTAATTTTATGAGGTCAAATGATTACTAGTATCTAACAGGTTGTTTAATTGATTTGAAATGGCGACGATTCTAAATTTAAAGACAAGTAAATAAAATTATTCGAAAGTAGATTTTAAGAAAATCAATATTAAAAACTATCGAGGTTGTGATTTCTTTTAATATCATTTTAAAGATGAAGTGGTAATCTTATAGTTGGGTAAAATATTGATTTATTAACCTGGAACACTAAATTATGTAAAAGCCTCTTCCGATGGTTAATTACAAATACCTAGTATAATCCAATTGAACCATATGTCTATGTCAACCAAATTACCTAGATTCATTAAGATTAAGTTCCAATTATGACTACCCCCGCCCGATAGGTATATTCCTATCCTGTAAGGAAATCTATTAAAGGGTTATCTATCCTCAAGGAAGATCGTGGGCTATTGAGTCTGAGGTCTTAAACTTAAAATCCCTATGTCTAGTTCATTTTAAGTTTACCTAGTCAATTTAATTACTGGCCAGTTAATTAAAAAGTATTAAGATTAAGACTCAATAAATAAATCTTTATATTACCCAAACTATAATCTAACCCCTTATAAACCGTGATATTGAAATTCATCACAACCCTAGATACTAATTTAGTTACGACACATAGCTAGGGCTGGTAAAATAAAAGACATAAAATGCTGAAAAGTAATTGCGGTAAAGTAAATACTGAAAGGTAAATTACAATAAAATAAATGCTACGGTAAAAGGAATTACTTTTACTACTACTAATTTAGATATCTCCATAAAATAATATATAAACTTGTGATAATATTACCAACCGACCAATCTGGCGGTATCCTGATTAAGTCAAATTAAGTCCAACCAGCCATTAAGGCGGTAATATTTGTCCATAACCAGCCATAAAGCGCGAACCAAAATTAAATTAACCAACCGACCAATCTGGCGGTATCCTTGATTAGTCAGGTTTAAACCAGATTAAAATTAATACCAACCGACCAATATAGCGGTATCCTTTTTAAGTCAAATTTTAATAGTGAATATATTATTTTTAAGGGAGATTAATCTAAATAGCAATAGTAAAAGAATTACCTTTCACCCTAGTTGGGGAAGTTACCTCCTCATGATGAATAGTAAAAACTGTAAAAAGTAAGAAAGTAAATTACTATTATTACAAAACGTAATTAAAATTATTACAAAACTAAAAACTAAAAATTAAAACGAAACTTAGAGAGAGAGAAGAACTCCCTATTTACATCAAAGAAATGGAGAGAATGGTACAACAAAATCTGAAATCTCGAGCTCAATTTATAGGCGCGGATAAATTTCGGGCGTCGCGCGCGCCAAAATTACCGAAATGCCATTTTTGCCAATTTTTCCTGTTTTGCCCCAAATCACCTCCAGAATGTCCTGAAACTTTATTTATCTAAAAAATAACACAAAACACATCAAAATATTCACAATACTCAAGAAACTATACAAAATATTAGGTTAAGTGAGTGGGAAATAGTGATAGATTTACCACTCATCACACCCCCAAACCTAACATTTTGCTAGTCCTCGAGCAAAACATAAAATAACATAAATAAATTAACTAAGCCACTTTCGTAGGGATCACGGTTGCATTTAGCATATGCAACAAGCCTTTAAACCCCTAGGTGTCCCTAGTGGACGAGTTGTAGTCTCGTGAGGGTTTACAATAATGATACCCACAAACATTTTACAAAAGTAAAAAGATATTAAAACTAATGTACACAAAAGCAAAAAGACAAGAGAAGAAGAGAATAACGAAGTTAGTGACTATTCAAGTGAAACTTCTACTCCAAGTTACTAGTTGTTTTGTTTCATTCTAATTACTGAATAAGTAAATTCTCCGATCATTTTTACCATTCTCCATATACACAGCCAACAAAATATTAAACAACTCATTTTTTCCCACAATAGTCATAAGTGCAGTTGATAAGAGAGTAATATTTTTGTCCAAAAGTTCTATCAGATTTCACACCTTTTTGTAGCAATGGAATAATTTTTCTGATTTTTTCTTTGATTTTTATTTATTTTTTATTTATATACAATATCTTCCATCTATGTAACGAGTGTTGGGTCGGTGACTCCCAAACCAATTGGCTTTAGGGCACCAGGTGTTAAGACCACCCTACGGACTTAATACTCAGACTTCAGATATATATATTTTTGCAGCATCTTTGATCCATGTAGTGAGCTTTGGGCCAATGACTCCCAAACCAGTTGGTTTTAGGGCACTAGGTGTTTAAACCCTTACAGACTTAATAACTCGGATCTTAGATTTTTTTTTTTTACTCCATCACTTTTTGAGATGCTTCCTCCATTAAACTATAGCACTGAATATTACAAACTTTTCAATTTTAGCTCATGTCTGTATGTTTTCATGTATGTTGATAATACCTATCAACTGAGCATATGAAGATTCATTTTAGTCAGTGTTATGGAGAATTCACAAATTAAATAATTTAAAAGGAGATAAATAAAAATTAACTTGTTTCGAAATAGGTTTGAGATACGTCTCAGGAGTGGAAACTCCTTACTCAGCTATCCTTTACCAATTTCCTTTTAGTCAAAACAAAAAAGAAACGCAAAATATTTTTGTAATTTTTGAAAATTTTCAATTTTTTTTGTATTTTTTCGAAAAATTTTGGACTAAAAATAAAAACAACATACAAACTAAAAACAAGGTACTATCAACTAATTCCCTCCCCCAAACCTAAATGAGACATTGTCCTCAATGTCTTAAACAGTAGAAGAAGAGTTTAGAAGGTCGTACATGGTTAGCTGAAAATCTACAGGAAATTAAAGGTTAAGATCCAGATTAATCCTACGTCTCTTACCACGATCGTCCTCGGACCAATTTATATTTGAAAGGATATGGTCAACTCGTGGTTCATAGGCTATGAGTAGATCTATTAGATCCGGAGCAGTTCTGGCAGTAAATAAGAGTTCTTTTAAAGGTTCGACACGAACCCATTTCTCCGAGCAACATCAAGAAACACACAAAGAAAATCATAAAATCCATCAACGTTGAGCAGTCCAATTATTTTCTGGTGTATGTTCAGGTTCGCCCAAGATAACACAATAAAAATTTCCTCCAATGTACCCAAGCCACCTGGCAAAGCAATAAAAGCATCAGCACGGTTAATCATTTCCACTAGTCGTTCAGACATACCTGGCACAATCAGTTCCTCTCCGTTTGATGGTTCAATAAGATTTGCCTCTGCCAAAGGTTTTGGGATGATTCCCAAAACGTGACTGCCTCCTTCCTGTGCGGCCTTTGAAACAATCCTCATTAGTCCAAGATTGCCTCCGCCATATATTAAGTGCATATTTCTTGCAGTTAAGACTCGACCCAATTCCTGTGCGGCTTCTATGTATTGTGGTTTAGTACCAATACTACTACCGCAAAACACACATATGTTTTCAACTCGTCTTCTTGAAGTGGCTTCCATGTTTTACTATGGATGTTTTCAAAAGTGCAATGATGGGTTGAATTTATAGTACCTGAAAAGGGTGAGTAAAAATAGCACAAGTATCTTCCAGAGGACGATTAATAGCGAAAATATCGTGATAGTCAAAAAGGTCTGGACCCTGTCGGAGAAAATAAAAGAAAACAACAAAACAAATTACAATTATTAAGAAAAGACAATAGATATAATATGTACAAGAATTTACAGTTTGATTGACGTCTATGCATCAGGGACAAGCTTCCCATCCAATTTTCTTATAAATTGGCAAACAGGGTCTTTTTGAGTCAGATTCCCGAGACTTAACAGTTGTCTTTCTTTTTGAAATTGTGTATGTAATCTGCGAAAGGCTATGTGAAATATCCACTGGGATGCGTCTCAAGAGTCGAAGATATATCATCTAAAGACTCTTACTCAAGCCATCCCTAATGAATTTAATTTTGTCTTCGCGATTATCAGACACCATTCCTAAAGAACGACAACGAGTATTGCAATTCCAGCGTGCACATTTGTAACAAACACCCATTTGCTTAGCTCTTCGTTTCTTTGCATAGGTGCTTCTTCCAAAACCAGGCAGATGTGAAATAAAAGAGTCAGAAGACTCACCTGCCAATCGGACTCGTGCTTCAATTACCCAACGAATGTCATTGGGCACACCATGGATTGTTAGTAACCTCATCCGTTCCAAGCGAGTTTTGTAGACTTTTATCATATATTTTTTAGGGAGAGAAGGAAATTGCTTGTGAAGATTTGTGAGAGCTTCTTCCATCTTGAAATGTCTTAATCTGCAAAAACTAAACACACAAAATTAAATCACTCCAAATCACAATATATACAAGATTTGCATGGGTTGCCTCCCTGCGAGCGCTAAGTTTAAAGTCGTCAGCTAGACGTGACTTCTTGAACGTTAGGCTTGATCTGAAAGTGTGACACTTTCTTTTTATCGCTCAAATGATTCTCCCCAATAGTGCTTGACACGCTGACTGTTAACCTTGAATGTGTTGTTGGTATTGGGATCCAGTAACTCAACAGCTCCATATGGTAAAACCTGAGTGATCACAAATGGACCTGACCACCTAGATTTTAACTTTCCAGGGAATGGTTTCAACCTCGAGTTGTACAACAACACCTGCTGCATTGGTTCCATTTGTCTGTGCACTATTTTTCGGTAATGCCATTTTTTGGTATTTTCCTTGTACAATTTGGCATTCTCATAAGCCTGTAGACGAAACCTCCAATTCGTTGAGTTGTGTATGTGTAGTCTTTTCTCTCATGCAGCTTGTTAATCAAAATTCAACTTCTTCAGTGCCCAGTACGCCTTGTGCTCAAGCTCAACTGGTAGATGGCACGCTTTCCCACAACACCAATTGATATGGGGACATACCAATGGGTGTATTGTAAGCTGTCCGGTAGGCCCATAACGCATCATCTAGTTTTGTTGACCAGTCCCTCCTTGTTGATCCAACGGCTTCTTTCTAGGATTCTCTTGATCTCCCTGTTTGAAAACCTCAACCTGTCCATTTGACTGTGGATGGTAAGCAGTGGCAACTTTGTGAGTAACTCTGTATTTGGATAGGAGTGCATCGAAGTATCTGTTGCAGAAATGAGAGCCACCATCACTGATAATTGCCCGAGGTGTTCCAACCGAGTGAAAATGTTCTTTTTAGGAATTTGATCACCACTTTTGAATCATTGGATGGCAATGCAATTGCTTCGACCCATTTGGATACGTAGTCTACAGCAACCAGGATGTACAAATTTCCGAATGATGGAACAAAGGGTCCCATGAAATCAATACCCCATACATCGAATATTTCCACTTCTAGAATGTTTTGCAACGGTCCTTGGTTTCTCCTGGAAATATTTCACATTCTCTGGCACCTGTCACATTGAAAAGCAAAAAAAAAGCTAAGCATCTTAAAAAGAGTGGGCCAGAAACAAACCTGATTGTTGGACTTTGGCTGCAGTTTTGTTTCCGCTGAAGTGTCTGCCATATGGTGATGAATGACAGTGTTGCAAAACACTGTTGATTTCCTCCTGTGGAACACATCGTCTTAGTAGTTGATCAGCACAACCGTTTGAACATGTACGGTTCATCCCAGACATAGTGTTTGACTTCTTTGAAGAACTTCTTCCGTTGATGAGTTATCCATTCCAACGGCCATTTTCCTGACACAATGTAATTGACATAGTCAGTCAGCATACCAAGGGACTTCCTGTTGTTTCATGGCAAAAAGCTGTTCATCTGGAAAAGTTTCTTTGATTGACAGTTCTTTGCCAGCTGTTTTTCTCCATTCTCGAGCCTCGATAGATGATCTGCCACCTGATTCTCTGTCCATTTCCATGTCTCGAATCTCCATGTCGAATTCTTGCAAAAGAAAGTCCAACGGATCAATCTGGGTTTGGCATCTTTCTTTGTAATCAGATATTTGATTGCTGAATGATCTGTGTAGACCACCACTTTGGGACCCAACTGATAAGAGCGGAATTTGTCAAAAGCGTACACAACTGCGAGCAACTCCTTTTCGGTGGTTGTGTAGTGAGTTGAGCTTCATTCAAAGTTCTGCTGGAGTAGTAAATGGTGTGGAAAATCTTTACTTTACGTTGTCCCAAAACTGCACCTACAGAAAAATCACTAGCATCGCACATTACCTCAAATGAAGGGTCCAGTCTGGTGCTACTATGATGGGAGCAGAGACCAGCTTCTTTTTAAGATTTCAAAGGTCCTGGCATTCTTTGGTGAAGTTGAAAGGCACATCCTTCTCCAGAAGATTGCATAGAGGTTTAGCAATCTTGGAAAAGTCTTTGATAAATCTCCTGTAAAAACCTGCATATCCAGAAAACTCTGAATACCTTTAACTGATGTTGGTGGAGGTAGTTTTTCAAATGTCTCTATCTTTTCTTTGTCTACCTCGATTCCCCTTTTGTGAGATCCGGTGTCCAAGAACAATGCCTTCTTGCACCATAAAGTGGCATTTCTCCCAGTTGAGTACCAGGTTTGTATCTTCGCACCTTGTAACACATGTTCCAAATTTTGCAAGCAATGGTCAAAAGAATCTCCAAACACAGAAAAGTCATCCATGAATACCTCCATACTCTGCTCCAGCATGTCTGAGAAGATGGCCATCATTCAACGCTGAAATGTGGCAGGGGCATTACATAATCCAAATGGCATCCTGCAAAAAGCAAAAGTACCATAGGGACATGTAAATGTAGTTTTCTCCTGGTCTTCTGGTGCGATGGAAATCTGATTGTACCCTGAATATCCGTCCAGAAAGCAATAGAACTCATGTCCTGCCAGTCTCTCTAACATCTGGTCAATGAATGGTAGCGGAAAATGGTCATTTCTCGTGGCTTTGTTCAGTTTCCTGTAGTCCATGCATACTCTCCATCCAATCACCATTCTTGTTGGAATTAGTTCATTATTTTCATTGGTAATCACAGTATTCCTCCTTTCTTTGCTACACACTGCATAGGACTCACCCAATTGCTTTCTGAGATGGGGTAAATGATGCTAGCATCTAACCATTTGATGATTTATTTCTTCACGACTTCCTTCATGATTGGATTGAGTCTCCGTTGATGCTCCACTGTGGGTTTGTACTCATCATTCATTAAGATTTTGTGCATCTAAAATGATGGACTAATGCCTCGAATGTCTGCTATAGTCCAGCCAATGGCTTTCTTGTGCTCTCGTAACACTCTTAGCAACTTTTCTTCCTGCTCCAATGTTAGTGAAGAAGAAATAATAACAGGTAATTCAGAAGAATTTCCAAGAAATGCATACCTGAGATGGCTTGGAAGTAACTTCAGCTCCAACTGTGGTGGTTCTTTAATCGAAGGCTTGATTCGATCTTTCTTTAGTAGTTCCAAACTTTCAACCGGTGGTGTTGCTTTGAATCGGAATGGTTTGTCAAGGTAGTTGATACATTCCAGGATTTCAGCATCTAGCTCACTGTCAGACATGTTGGTGATGCAAGCTTCAAGTGTATCTGTGGGATTTGGCTCAGTTTTTGAACGATACTTTCAACAACATCAACTCTGAAGCATTCTTCTTCCTTTTCATCACTCGGGAATTTCATGGCTTTGAAAACATTAAAGGTTACTTCTTGGTCCTGTACTTTCATGGTCAGTTATCCTTTTTGCACATCAATCACAGTTTTACCTGTAGCCAAGAATGGTCTCCCAAGAATGATAGGTATTCTTTGTCTTCTTCCATGTCAAGGATGATGAAATCTGCTGGGAGAATTAGTTTGTCTACTTTCACCAGCACATCTTCAACAACACCTCTTGGAAATGCAAGTGTTCGGTCAGCAAGTTGCAATGAAACTGAGGTAGGCATTACTTCTCCAATCTGCAGTTTCCTGTAAATAGAAAAAGGCATCAAGTTAACACTAACACCTAAATCACATAAAGCCTTACCGATATAATGTTCTCCAATGGTGCATGGAACTGTGAAACTGCCAGGATCTTTCAACTTCGGGAGAAGTTTCCTCTGAATAATGGCGCTGCATTCTTCCGTTAATGCTACTGTTTCATAGTCTCCCAATCTTCGTTTTCGTCAAAGAATATCTTTCATGAATTTTACATAGCTGGGCATTTCTTCCAAGGCTTCTGCAAATGGAATGTTGATGTGCAGCTTTTTGAAAACCTCCAGGAATCGAGCAAACTGCTTGTCTAATTTGTTTTTCTGAAGACGCTGAGGAAAATATGGAGGTGGAATGATTCTTTCTGGTTCTTTTTCATTTTCTTCTTTTTCCTTTGCTTTTTTTTCCTTTGCTTCTTTTTCCTCCATCTGTTTCTCAGCTTCTTTTGGAACTTCTTCTTGGGACATCTTGATTCCAACATCTTTGTTGATTTCAGTACCGCTTTTCAAAGTAATGGCTTGACATTGCTCCTTCCATCGGTTCCTTGGATTGGGTTCTGTGTTGCTGGGAAGATTTTGGTGGTCTGTAACTCTGAGCATTGGCCAGTTGTCCGATTTGATTCTCCAGTGCTTTGATGGAAGCTGATTGGCTCTGAAAGATAGCATCATATTTTTTTAACTGAGCCAGCACTTCTGCTATTCCCGGTTCATTTTCTTGCTCCGGGCCTTTGTACTGTTGCTGGAATCCAGGTGGTGGATAGTTCCGCTGTTGGCCTGAATTGTTGCTCCATGAAAAATTAGGATGATTCCTCCACCCTGGGTTGTAGGTGTTGGAATATGGATTGTTCCCCTGTCTGTTGAAATTGTTGACAAAATTCACCGTTTCTTCAAGTTGGTTTGATTCTGGTGCTCCTCCATATGGTGAACTTGTGGATCCAGTGGTAAGAGTCTCCATGAATTTGCATATCTGATCTAGCTTGGTGTTGACTGCTGTATTAGCTCCACTTTCATAAATTCCTACAATTCTTTGGATCATGCTCCTTTCAGTTGGCCACAAGGAATTGTTGTTGGCCATTTCTTCGATTAGTTCCCAGGCTTGATCTTCTCATTTTGCCATTAAAGCTCCTCCAGCAGCATCATCGATTGTGGTTCTCATTATTCCAGAAAGTCCATTATAGAATGTTTGGACTTGAAGCCATTTTGGAATCTCATGGTGAGGACATTTCCGGAGTAAAACTTTGTACCTTTCCCAAGCTTCGTGGAGAGTTTCTGAGTCTTGTTGCACAAAGGATGTGATGTCATTCCTCAGCTTTCCGGTTCTGGCTGGTGGAAAGTATTTTGCAAGAAATTTGGTGGCTAAAGTGTTCCATGTTGTGATAGAACCTGCTGGTAATGAATGTAGCCAAGTTTTAGCTCTGTCATTCAAGGAATATGGGAAAACACGCAGTCTCATTGCTTCTTCAGCTTCTCGGTTGTAATTGAAAGTGCCGCAAACTTTCAGGATGTTACTGATGTGGGTATTAGGATCTTCAGTTGCACTCCCCCCAAACTGAACTGACTGCTGAATCATCTGAATGCATGTTTTGATGTCACCTGCATTTGCTGGTAATGGAGGAAGTACAATACATGAAATGAGTCCGTCAACCACCGGAATAGTTCTGTCTCGAATGGGAATTGGTGGTGCAACCTCCAAAGGTTCAGGTTCCATGTTGACTAAAGCTTCTTGGCCTTCTCGCCTTTCCCTTCTCAACTGTCTGATGTTCTTTTAATTTCCGGGTCAAGCGGTCGAAGTTCAAAGCTTCTGGTTCGTCTCATGAATTTTCTGAGAACCTGAAACACAAGAAAACAAAAACAATAAGTAAAAATAAAATTAGATACAAGTAAAGGTATCTAACCCCTAAACTAATAATAAAAGATAAATAAGTCCCCGGCAGCGGCGCCAAAAACTTGACCGGCGTAAACACACACGTATAACGCAAGCGTACGTATCGTTCAAGTAGTATAAAAAGTATCGATCCCACGAGGACTTAATACCTAAGCTATTAATTTTATGAGGTCAAATGATTACTAGTATCTAACAGGTTGTTAATTGATTTGAAATGGCGACGATTCTAAATTTAAAGACAAGTAAATAAAATGTTCGAAAGTAGATTTTAAGAAAATTCAATATTAAAAACTATCTAGGGTTGTGATTTCTTTTAATATCATTTTAAAGATGAAGTGGTAATCTTATAGTTGGGTAAAATATTGATTTATTAACCTGGAACACTAAATTATGTAAAAGCCTCTTCCGATGGTCAATTACAAATACCTAGTATAATCCAATTGAACCATATGTCTATGTCAACCAAATTACCTAGATTCATTAAGATTAAGTTCCAATTATGGCTACCCCCGCCCGACAGGTATATTCCTATCCTGTAAGGAAATCTATTAAAGGGTTATCTATCCTCAAGGAAGATCGTGGGCTATTGAGTCTGAGGTCTTAAACTTAAAATCCCTATGTCTAGTTCATTTTAAATTTACCTAGTCAATTTATTAATGGCCAGTTAATTAAAAAGTATTAAGATTAAAACTCAATAAATAAATCTTTATATTACTCAAACTATAATCTAACCCCTTATAAACCGGTGATATTGAAATTCATCACAACCCTAGATACTAATTTAGTTACGACACATAGCTAGGGCTGGTAAAATAAAATACATAAAATGCTGAAAAGTAATTGCGGTAAAGTAAATACTGAAAGGTAAATTACAATAAAATAAATGCTAAGGTAAAAGGAATTACTTTTACTACTACTAATTTAGATATCTCCCATAAAATAATATATAAACTTGTGATAATATTACCAACCGACCAATCTGGCGGTATCCTGATTAAGTCAAATTAAGTCCAACCAGCCATTAAGGCGGTAATATTTTTCCATAACCAGCCATAAGGCGGCGGAACCAAAATAAACCAGCCATAAAGGCGGAACCAAAATTAAATTACCAACCGACCAATCTGGCGGTATCCTTGATTAGTCAGGTTTAAACCAGATTAAAATTAAATTACCAAAATTAAATAGTGAATATATTATTTTAAGGAAGATTAATCTAAATAGCAATAGTAAAAGAATTACCTTTCACCCTAGCTGGGGAAGTTACCTCCTCATGATGAATAGTAAAAACTGTAAAAAGTAAGAAAGTAAATTACTATTATTACAAAACGTAATTAAAATTATTACAAAACTAAAAACTAAAAATTAAAACGAAACTTAGAGATAGAATAACTCCCTATTTACATCAAAGAAATGAGAGAGAATGGTACAACAAAATCTGAAATCTCGAGCTCTATTTATAGGCGCGGATAAGCTTCGGGCGTCGCGACGCCAATGGCTTGCGCGTCGTGACGCGCCAAAATTACCGAAATGCCCTTTTGCCATTTTTCCTGTTTTGCCCCATCAACTCCAACTGCCAGTTGACACGCAAGAAAGATTTTATTGCTATCATGAAGAATGTCTCTGTACTTTTTTATCTAAAAAATAACACAAAACACATCAAAATATTCACAAGACTCAAGAAACTATACAAAATATTAGGTTAAGTGAGTGGGAAATAGTGATAGATTTACCACTCATTAGTCCCCCAAGTTTACCATGATTGAACCGGAAGTGGAGATCGAGGTGAACTTCTCCGGTCTTCCATCGAAAAGGCGTATAGATTGGAATGATAGAAACTTTTACAATCATTCCTTTTTGTTCTGGGGTGATTTTATGCTTTTCATCCAGGTTCGTTCTTCCCTCGTGCAGGGAAGACCACCACGCCAATCGAGCCAATTTCTTGGCCGATCCCCAATCTAGAGAACCCGCGAAGCCGAGGAGTGTGGCATCCTCTACGCAGAGGCATACGATCCGCTGTTGTCTCCGGTCGTCACCCATCCACAACCTGGGGATGCAGTACCTTCCACACAAAGAACCCTGGTCAGTTGTCGCTAACGGACATAGTCCATCCACACCATTACATTTCATTTCACATCTCACACCGTGTGGATGGCCGTTAGCTAATCTCTTTACATTCCATTTCACACTTCATCGAAGAGAAGCTTTCGCTTCTGATGGCCTTTGTCTCATGCATATCTTGTCTTTTTCTCGACTTTCTTCTGCCCCTCCCGATCTTTTTTTTTTATTCTAGGGAGTCCGCTTGGTTACGGAGGGCCAAACTGCGATGTTTTGAGTAAGATCGACCCTTAAATGGGTGGTTGGGAGACCCTGCACATTACTTCTTCAACCTTCCTCTTTTTATATACTCCTAAGTCATGATACTGTTTTCACGTGAAGCTCACGTGAAGCGTTTTTTTTTCCCATGTGTTACCTGACCAATTGAGGCTCCCTGCTCTAGGTATGGTTTTTTACCGAAAGTAAGCCTGCGGCCTGACGGTCTTGTCATATCAATTTTGTCTTTACTGCTTGTGCCAATAATGGAAACAGCTTGGGTGATGCCTCTGGAGGATGTAGTATTGACATCTGTCCTTGGCCGATCTTGGAGGTCGGTGCTAAGATTTTGAGGTTCAGCCGATCTGCTGGAGGCCGATGCTGCAAGATCGAGCGATGTAAAAACTCGGGATGGAACTCTTCGCTCTGTAACCTGTCGGGCTTCCTTTTAGAGTCTTTTCGTGACCCTATCACTTCTGCAATAAATGTGCGGCCCTTTCCTATACGTTTCATCATGAGGCCCATTTAAAAGCCGTCTTTACGTCACTTCCGTGTTCCCTTCCGTCGCACATCACTGTCGCAGCGAGTTGCATTCGAACACCTGTCTAGGGCAACCTTTCATCCTTTTCCATTTTCCCACCGCTTTCACTTCTCGACAATTCGTATTGCGACACCTGTCTCAGGTTAAGCCCTTCGTCTGTTACATAAGGATTCATCCCATTCTAGTCTTCACTTTACCTTCGACTTCCTCTGCAAACTCATTTTTATCGCATTCTCGACCTTCTGTTATCAATGGCCTCTTCATCTTCTGCTCCCAAAACTAGCTCCTTAACCTTCGCCGATCATAAGATGGCGCTGGAATCTTCTTCTGTGGGCACCTTCGGAGTTCACACTCTTGATGAGAATTTCGGCCAGTGCGCTCTTGGCCCCATCTTCGTTGAAGATGACACTATTGCAACGGCTCCGTTGGCTCAACAGTTCCCGTCTTCTTCTGGCCTCCCATTCTCTGAGCCACTTAACATCTCCCCTTTCGTTCAGTCCAATCCGATTCGCACCTGGCCCAAACCCGATACGACATTCGAAGCCTGGTTTCAACGTATGCTGTTGCATGCGGATACTCGAGCCTTTTTAGACAAACATCACCTTCTTCCTTTCATTGAGCTTTCATCAGCTTGGCCCCTTTTGATCGTAACTTGTTTCCTATTTCTTTATTTTTTGGTCTTCTGAATACAATGTATTCATTCTTCCGGTCGGGCCCCTCACCATCACCCTTCGTGATATTGGTGCTCTTACTGGACTGGCCCCTCTTGGAGTGACCGTCTCGGCCTGTACGAACTTCCATTTCCCTCCTCCTTCAATGGACCCTTCGTCCTTTTCATCATATTCTTCTTTTCTTCGCACGTTTTCGAAAATAGCTGGTCCTGTTTCGATGTTAGAGCGAACAACTTTCCTTCATTATTGGCTGTGCAAATATCATTTGTGTGCCTAGCCAAAAGCTTGTGGCGGGCTATCTCCCTATCTCTTCCGACCTTGCCCACGGCCGTCACTTAGACCTGGCCTGCTTTTTACTGGCCGCCATATATCGGGGATTGGCCGTCATCCAGAAATAACTTTGGTCGGGGGCATCACCCATTACCTCCGGTCCCTTGTGGCTCGTTCAACTCTGTTTGAGAGCCTATTTCCCTGTCTTCGGCACAATTGATTTAACTCACCCTTATTCTTGTGCTGGTCTTCTTCTTTCTCAACTTCGGCCATCTTCTTTCTCCCCTCGCGCTTTTTTTGAGTATTTCTACACTCTTCCTCGGGTTCCTTCTTTTTTCCCTTTTTCTATGTCGGATAGCCCATCCTTCGTCCATGACCTCCCTCTTTCGGAAGAGGACGAATCAGGTCTTCGCATAAGGCGCAGGTTTTTATGTAGTCGCGACCTGATTCATGACATCATTACTGGGGCCAATGGCAAGGCCGGAGTAGAGGTGTACTCATCCAACTTCGTTGCTCGTCAATTTGGCCTCGTTCAAGGGTGGCCTCTTTCTTTCTTTCACACACGCTATGCTTTTTCAGACCGTTTTAAGGTCTTTTCAGTCTCTGAAGTTGAGGATTCCTTGGCGAAAACTTGCTCTTTGATCTCTTCTTTTGTTATCGCTCCTTTTGCTATTTGTACATCTGTTCATTCCTCTTTTGATCGTTTCTGGCCACCTGACCGTGAACGATATTCTCATTGCCTTCCATGAGAGTTTTTTCTTCCATTCATTTGTCCCCCAAGTCCCCTGAGCCGACGGGGTCGAAGAAGGCAACTGAGGCGTCCAAGCCCAAAAAAATAAAGCTTGCTAAAAGAAGACAGCCTTCTCCCAGTCGTAGCTCTGATTCAGACGTGCCGCTCGTCCGTCGCTCTAAGGCATGAGTTTGATGCACTCTGAAATCATAATTGTGTATCTTGTGCAGGTGCTTAGGATTGAGCACCTTCCGCCATGCCCGAAACGGCGCGAACTCCGAGGGCCGAAGCTCCTATAGGTGGAGGCGAGGAGGTGGGACCTGCAGAAATGCCGATCGTTCAGTTTGATGCGGATGAGGCGGCCGAGTGTCCCATCATGGAGCAATTTCCAGGAGAGGGCGGTGCAGTCGGAGCCGATCCCGAAGGTACGGAGCCATATATTGAATTTGGCTGTTCGCGTCCAAGATTCGAGGAAATTCCAAGAGATCATCCCATATTTGAGCGCTTCTCTTCAGACGGTTCTGTACCATTTATATAGGATCCGGATGATGAGGCTGAAGTACCAGAGCCTATTTGGCCGACTGGGTCTCTTTGGCACCACCTCAAGCAACTTTATCCCTTGGTACGCAAGATGTCTGCCTCAGGGCTTCGAGGGGGTTATAGGGACGTGAACGGCCTTTATAGTTTGGCCGAATTGGAATTGTTAGAGGAAGCTCGGTCTATGTATAAAGACGACGTACTTCGTCGCATTTACGAAGAAAATGAGGTCATTTACATTTCTGATTCGTCTGACTCTGATTCTTTCACAGATGATTGGCTTACTACTACTACTGCGCCGCAACGCCCAACGCCAGAAGTGGTATCTCCAAGTACTTTTGCGCATCAGACTTCGGCCTCTCCTTCTCGAGTGGAGTCCCTTATGCCTGAACAGCCGTCTTCTCCGGCTTTCATGATTGCTTCTCCCGCAGCTCCTGTTCCGACGGTCCCAGTGTTGGCCGCTTTTGAACAATTATCGCCCCCTCGGGCTGAGTCTCCCATCTTGCTACAAAGTTCTTCTTCTGTTCGGCCTTCTTCTCCTCAAACTGTATGGCCGTTGGCCCTTGTCCCCCAGCACCCATCATCCTCAAATCCTTCATCTCAGCAGGAACTAATGCAGCCACAAGCTGAGGCATTTGAGGTATTGGTGGACCGGCCTTCCAGTTCTGGTTCTGGGGTGGTAAGTCTTTCCCTTTTTTCCTTTAGCTCATGGCCTTAGTTCATTTCGCTAATTCCTTCTTCTTGTGTAGGTATCCGACCCATTGCTGCAATCGGTCCAGAACATTTTGGACCACTTTGGGCGATTGTCTTCTGCTTCTTTTCGGCCTCCTTCGCCTTTGGTCAACACCAGTACAGACCTGGAAGGCCTCCGGGAGGTTCTTGATCAATACGCTTCCTTTGTCGCACTGTAGGTTAGTCAAGCTGCTCGGCCAGAGAACATCCTTCAATTGGAATAAAGCTCCTCCGAATTAAACTGAATATTGGCCCTTCATTCCTTGCCCATATCGGTTGACGATCGGTTTTTCCTTCAGAAATGCAAGACGGTATAACAGCCCTTCTCTCTCGGTATCGTAATATGCACAGCCAGAGGGTTGGGCTTCGCTCCTCTGTAATGAGGAAGGAAACGCTCTGTGGCTCTCTTGACGCCCTTAATCAGGCCCTGAGAGACACTACAGAAGAAATGATGACCGAAGAATCGGTCTTCCTGGACCTGGAGCGAAAGCTACAAGAGATTCAGCGTCTTGTCGAGGAAAGCCGTATGAGAAAAGATGCTAAGAGGAGGACCATTGCTATTCAAGTAACAGAGATGGATGGTTCTATGGCAGAGTATGAAGGTCTGGCCCGTATAAATTTTGAGAAAAGCTTGGCCGATTTAGATGCAGTGGGTTTGGAGATTCAGGACGAATGGCACCTGAGGAGAGAGACGCTTTCGGCCATTAAGGAGCTGCCCGAGGGTTTTCGACATTCTTCGGGCCAAAATTAATGATTTTTGTAAGACGTTATATCATCTATTTCTTGTATTTTTAGGACGTTTTCATCCGTACTTAATGAAAATACATTATTGTTCTAGTGCATTTTGTATATTTTCATGCTCCCACAAAGAGGGCACATATTTCTTTAAGTACTTGCCATTTATCGCTCTTGTATGCACTCTTTCGTTCAAGTCCTACAAATGGTAGGCTTCATTTGGTAACACATTTTTTACCACGAATGGGCCTTCCCAGTTGGGCGACCATTTGCCATACGCCGGGTCTTTAGAACCAAGTGGCAATATAGTTTTCTACACTAATTCGCCCACCCTGAACGATTTAGCCATTACTCTGAGATTATATTCCTTGGCTATTTTTTTCTTTTGTGCTTCTAGACGATTTAGCACATCGCATCTAATATCGTCCAATTCCAATAAATTTTGGATCATTGCCTCGTTGTAGTCTTCCTTTATCAACTTTTCTTGTAACATTACCCTGGTGGACTCGATATTCATTTCTATGGGACACAGCCTCGTGACCATACACTAACTGAAACGGCGTCACTGAAAAACTTGTTCGCGGTGACGTCCTATAGGCCCATAGAGCCTGACTCAAATATTCGTCCCATCGTCTAGCGTTGTCTGTCACCATCTTCCGAATCAACCCTTTAAGGGTCTTATTGGACGATTCTGCTTGACCGTTTGACTGAGGATAATAAAGGGTAGTGTTCACCAATCGGATTCCGTATTCGGCCAGTAAATCTTTCACCTTCCCACCATGTAATGAGGTGCCATGGTCTACCATTATTGTTTATGGTATACCAAACCGGTGAATTATATGTTCTTTTATGAACTTGATGATCTGTTCTTGGGAGATTTCCACAACTGGGATAACTTCCACCTATTTGGTAAAGAAATCGGTAGCAACAATGATGAAAATATGCCTCTTGCTTGGATGCTGGATAAATCTTCCCTATCAAGTCTATCTCGCCCATCCCATAAATGGCCACGGTTTAATGATCGGGATCATCTCGGTTGCTGGTGCCCTTTGAATAGGCCCGTGCTTCTGACAAGCAATACATCCTTTGGTATACGAGCTGCATGATTCTCCAATCTTTGGCCAATAATAGCCGCTTCAAATAATCAACCATCTCATCTTTATTCCTGCTTGGTGAGTCCAACAAACACATTCATGTACTTCGACCATGATAGTTTTGGATTCAGATGGCCCTACACATTTAAAAAACAATCCATCTTGTCGTTTTTTATATAGTACATATCCTGAGACTACGTAGTTCAGGGCTTTAAGTTTTAGCCTTCGGTCATTCCCTCCTTCGGGTGTTTTAAAACATCCTGATTTCGCTTCTCCAATCGTCCTCCTTTTTGAATTCAACGGCCGCGACATTTGTCCATTCCTTTCATCGCATCAGGACCGGCTTCACCTCGTCGCTTTTATATATGCCATCTATGTTTGCTTGCTTGTACCCGAAAGCTGCTTGGGCTAAACTATTTGCCAACTCATTTTTTTCTCTTGGAACGTGTTCCAACTATGCATGATCAAATCGCTCTACCAATTCTTTGGCCACATCCAATAATGCCATGACTGACGGGCTTTGGCATTTAAAGGTTCCTATCACTTGTTGGATTACTAGTTGCGAATCCCCTTTAATGGATACATGGGTTACTCCCATGTTGAGGAGTATCTCCAATCCAAGTATCAAGGCTTCGTATTCGGCCTGGTTATTAGTGCAATATTCGTTCAACTTGATTAAGAACCGAAATGATTCCCCTAATGGGCTGACTAAGACAATCCATATTCCAGCTCCTTTCATTGTGCTGGATCCGTTGAAATACATCGTCCATGGTTTCAGACTGCATTCGTCCAGATCCATTTCTATTTCTCTAATAGTGCTCAAACATGGGTGATCGGCCAAGAAATCGGCCAAGGCTTGATTTTTGACAGCCCTTTGGGGCTCATGCTGTATATCGAATTCAGAAAGTGACAGTGACCAAAACCCAACTCTTTGATGCAAGATAGGACGAGAAAACATATACTTTATTATATTAATTCTTATGATCAAATACACTATGTTCGGCCAAAGGTAGGCTCGTAATTTTGTACATGTGAAATATAAAGCCAAAAATAATTTCTCCATTGGAGAATAATTACATTCATAATTCAGCAATTGTCTGCTCATATAATAAATGGCTCTCTCAACGTTCATGTCATCATCTTGCGCGGTCATCCCAGCTATGGACTGTTCTTCGGCCGATATGTACAATTTCATTGGCCTTCCTGGCACTAGAGGCACCATCACCAGCGGCTGTGACAAGTATTTATTCAGGCTGTCAAAAGCTTGTTGATGTTCTTCGGTCCAGACGAACTCGTCCTTGTCCTTTAACCTCAATAAGGGGGAGAACACTTTTGTTTTCCCTGCACAATTGGAGATAAATCGTCTTAAAAAGTTGATTTGCCCTAAGAACCTCTGTAACTCTTTCTTATTTCGGGGTGGTATAGCTTCAGTGATCGACCGAGACTTATTGATGTCAATCTCGATTCCCCGTTGGTGCACTAGAAAACCTAGGAAATTTCTTGCGCACACCCCGAAAGCACTATATCGCTAAATGGCCAAAATATTTTTCCATGGTCACAGATTTCGCCACTATATCGTCCACATAGACTTCTACAGATTCGCCGATCATGTCATGAAAGATCAAATTCATGGCCCGCTGATAAGTGGCACCAGTGTTTTTCAGGCCGAACGACATCACTACCCATTCATAACACCCTAGAGAGCCTGGGCACCTAAAGGCTGTTTTGTGTATATCATTTTCGGCGATGTAAATCTGATTATAACCTGCATATCCATCCATAAAAGAGCAGACTTGGTACCCCACCGTGGAGTCCACTAAGGAATCTACTGTCGGCATTGGGTATTGATCTTTTGATGTTGCTAAGTTTAAATTTCTGAAGTCTATACAGATCCTTATTTTTCCATTCTTTTTCCTGACTGGAACGATATTTGACAACCATTCCACATATCTGGTCATCCTAATGAACTTCGCCTCTAAGAGGCGTTCAACTTCTTTCTTAATATCAGGCATGACATTGGGCGCAAACCTCCGGCGATGCTGCTTATGAGGCCTATGGCTTGGCATGATTGGTAACCTATGCTCCACCAACGTCCTATCTAAACCAGACATCTCATTGTAGTCCCATGCAAAACAATCTTTGTATTCTCGCAGCAAACAAATTAGCTTTTCGCGTACCTGGGACTCCAGCTCCTTGCTGACGTAAGTGATGCGTCTATCATGCTCGCTCTGCTCGCTCCCCAGATTTACCTCGTCCAATGCATCTTGTCCTCTTGAGATATTTGTCTTTCGTCATCCATTCAGAGCGTATTTTTCTTCTTCCATTGATTCACTTCCTTCTATCAAGCAATCCACTCCACATAGTTCTCTTATCTTGTCTTCCGTCTGATGCGCCAGTAGTCTGCCTCTTAAGGCCGAAATCGCGGCCTGTGCTTCGGCCTCATTTTTTCACTCTGCTACATAGGCCATTAAACTGGCCTTGGAGGCCGCAAGGGCGACTTGCTCCTTATTCTGCTTGTTCTTTATTTAAATTGTTGTGCATTGGCTCACCAAAAACCACTGTGGTTGGTCTCGTCTGTGCGAACAAATCATTCAGCAGTCCCGCGGGATACGAC